>JAOWBP010002559.1:1208519-1218766 GCA_028571105.1 Tragopan temminckii
CTGTTTTAACACTCCAGTAGTGGAAAATTTCCTCATTACTTCTAGTTTCTGGGACAGAACAAGTGACACCAGTCATTGGCATTTGACAAAATTAATTGATTACCTTTTTTATTCCACATATACTGAATGCAAACCTGAAGAAGTTCTTGATCAGCCTCCAAAAACTTTCTAAAATAGAAGCAGCACTTATAATGTGAAAACAGTTCTGCTGAGTTAGTGACATGCAAAACATTTCTCACTGATGTCAGTAGGATTACGGAATATCAAGTATGGTGCTGCAGATGGCTATTTATTTATAAATAATAGCTGTATTTCATAATGAATTATTCATATGTTGTATAATATCGACAAAAATAACTTGCATGTATCTCCTTAAACATTTGCTGTTTTCACTGCTGTTACAAATTATGACTTTACACATCTGCCTTCACTCCGTATTTTGATTATAAGATGATCTGAGTAAAAACATAAAGTAACCTTCTGTGCCACATTTGTGGAATCAGTATGCTTTAACAGATCACGAAAGCCATCACTCAAAATTTCTCCACAATTGCTTCAGCAAGTGGTTCTTTGGAACATGGGTACAAAATAGCTATGTTTCTGCCATGGAAGAAGAAGTACAAAGCAAAGCCTGTCCACATTTATTTCAGTTTACAGTTTTGTGTACCTCTGCACGAAGAGGATGCAGGCCATATGTACATTTTAGGAAGGTGGCTTTTGTGTGAATTTCACTGGATTACAATTGGCCCATCCGAACTGCATTTTATAACTGACAGTGAGATAACAAAACAAGCATCAGTCAGTTTCATTTAAATATCAGGTCCTTAACAAACTTCTGGTCATAAACTGACCCCGGAAAAGCTGTGAAGCTGGAGTTCTTAACAGAATGAGTAATCATCTTGTTATAATTTATACAGACAGTTTAATTTGGTTATTCTGATAGTCTGCTTGATGTGATCATATCACTATCACAGTGACTTGCTCATTTGATTAATATTTTATTGTTCTTCTATTTTTGATCTGATAAGAGTGATAACAGTGATAACAGCTACCTATAATATGTTATTTTTCTACGACTAGGAGTAATAGATATAATGGGATATTTTTTTCAAATAAGACAAGTAATTTCAGAAGCCTTTAGACTCTCAGGATATATTAAAGGTGTAAACTTATACTGACAAATCCTCCCAAGAAATCTGCTTTTCACAGCTTGCCTCAGTTTAAGAGAAGTTAGCATTCCGTGCCTAAAATGCTACCACTACATCTTCAGCTTCTTCAAATCTGAATTCGGAAAGGGCAAAATTCAAACTCATCCTATTAGTAAACTGGAAAAAAAATAATCTCACAGATCCAGTCACTGCTGTCGGTCCTAAAACCGAACGTGCAGGTACATAATTACTTCACTGTTACATTAGAGAGGACAATCGATTAAACTCTTCTGGATGACTGTACAGAGGATGGTTAAACAAGAGATGGGACCAGATTTTGTTTTAGAAATAAAATTCTACGAGAGATGCCCAGCACTTCTCTCTTGCCACTGCTCACTTATATTAAGTGAAACGTTGAGCTTCAGATGTGTTTTTGAACGCTAGGGAAAGGCTTACAGACTCCTTGAGGATGTTTATAGTGGGTTTCCTCTGACAGTACGAGCATGAATGTGTACTCCTCATGTTTCCACACCTTCCCCCGTGACAGATACAGAGGAGTAAAGGGACCAATACAAACCAGACAGCTTTTCAACAGTTTTAGGGCATGTACCTGAAAACTGTTTTTATTTTAGGTTTTGACAAATGGAAAAATCATGTTTAAAATTCTGACATCAAAACCTACAATTTCATGCTTCATCTACACAACATCCCTTTAGATGTAAACACCATTTAAAAACAACTTCTCCCTTAAGTTCAGTGCCAGACATTTTTTCATATTAATTGTGGATGTGGATTCATTCCCATTATTTGGGGAAAATGTTTAAAAAAGATCACTTTTTTAATGCAAAATCATGGCTACTGCATAAGCTTAATTGACTACTTCTCTACAGCACTGTGTATGGCTGTGCAGTATCTTAATGCTCATGTGGAACAGCTGCACTGACACAATGGGCTGCACACGTTTTTACTGTCCTAATAATCCACATATTAAAGAGTCCCTAAATACTCATTGATGCGACAGACCATAACAACTCCCTTGGAGCTGCTACAGTTTATCAGGTCAGTGATCTGCATACTGAGGATTCCCCAAGTACTCATTGACAGGTAGCTTCTCATATACACTTGTACTAAATAATAATTGCTTCAAAGGAACTGTTAAATCCCAGTTGCAAGAACAAATTAATTTAAAACCACTGAGACAGCACTTTAGTTTTTCTAAAGATGTGACGAATCTAGACAAATCTACTAGACAAACCAAGACATCCGAGCAGAACAACTGTTCTCAAATATTACAGCTGTACTACAGCGTTGTGGTTACAAATACTGCACATCCTGTCTTTAGTGAATTACCATCACTACCATTCTGCTAGGCAAAGGTGACTCCTAGCCTGTTCTTAACACTGTTAGAAAAAAAACTGAATTAAAAACTTGTGATAAAGGTAGTCATGTTAATTGAAGCCTTGAAATGGTCACGCCTTATATCCTCATTTTCTGTATTTAGTGTTGCCATCTTTCCTCATATCTTAACCATATATCACTGAACCTTGGTTACTTTTCCTTTCTCTTCTCTTTCATACCTTAGCAAGTGTTCAGCCTTGCCATATCTGATCCCTTTAATCTTCTGCTCTAATGTTTTCTCTCACTACATTTATGCTCTATAGATAAAAGACAAACTCATACACATCACAGAAAGAAGCCTTTGCACCTAACAGGACCCGGAGTGACTTATTTGCTTCCACTCACACAAATGATTCACATCCTGGACAACTTTTTGGCTTCATCCGAGTTTCAGACGAAGCCAAGCATGGAAGCATCCACGAAGACTATTCAGGAGAACAAATGACTACATGGAAACTACCTACAGTCAAAACATAGCTCTTCCAAAGAGAGTAATCCAGAAGAGAAGGCTGATTCTTTATGTTAGATTAGAGTATCTTGGACTCTATGTCCATGATGGACTTTGGCATGATAATGCTGTCCTCTACCATTTGGTATAGGGGTTGGTAATTCCAGTAATCACTGGAATTCTACAATGCCAAGTCTGATATTCCTACACAGTTTTCTCCACTGGTCTCTGAGTACTTTGAGTATTATTTATAGTCCGACCAAGAAACAAATCAGTTTCATTTCATTTCTACGTTTCTTGGTTTTTATGACTCATTTATGTTCCAGCTAGCAGGACATGTGGATCTAGCTGACATTGGTTGTCGTGTGTTTCTGAAAACATTTTTCATGACAACCATGTTTTTAAATCACATGAGACTTCAATCAAATTTACATTAACAGTCAGGGTAGTCACAACATTCTTGCACATAACTCACCAAGTGAAAGCTGACAGACAAGCCAAGGAACCAAAACAAGAGGCAGAAGAAAAGATGTATCCAAAAACCGTTAATAGAACCATGACTTTCCTAATCCTAGCTATGACAACGGACACCAGGAGATACAGTAAGAGGTAGTATGATAACTCCTAATAGTATAACACTTGTGCTTAGACACTGCAAACTCAGATTGTGACAACTTCTTTCCTAAAAGTTAGGTATGGTAAAAATTAAGATGAAAACAACAATTCCTCCCTTAGAACACTCCCAGTATGCAAATTTTCTCCTCAGACCATGTAATTTATCCTTCCTTCATCAATACCTGAACTATTTTTCTGCAGTCTTTTTCCTTGCAGTCTTAATAAATCCAGGAATATTCTAAATACTATTGCAAATATTATTTTCCTAGCGTGGTCTTTTGGTCAGGAACACCAGCCTCCCTCTGTCCATCTATTATCCCCATTTTTACTGCGAAGCAAATATACACCTCTTCATTTTAAAGGACCTTGCAATTTAACATCAGTTTAAATATCATCTCTTAGATAGCAATACTTTGCTATTTGTGAAATCTTTTTTTTTTGTTTGTTTGAGATGATCTTATGAAAATTCTCAAAAGTATCTCATTATACTCCTTCAAGAATATGTTAAAAATGTCCTCTTCTATGAAAACCTCTTCTTTCACTGAACTTACATGCTGAGCTAATTCAAGACTTAGGCTATGCTGATGAAATCCTAACACAGCAAGTTACTGACTTTTGCCTCTGCTTAAGAAGATAAGACCGACAGTATTAGCCTGAACAGCTCTCACAGTCTCATTCTAATAGAGCTGTAAAATGCTATTCTTGCTGCAGCCAAAGGATTAGAGGCAGGGTCAGAGTGTGTTTGCTGCAGGGGATGGTAAAGATTTAGAAAGCAACATTACAGAAAAAAAGAGACTGAAGGTTCCTGAGAGGATGTTGGAGAAGGACATAGCCTCAGGAAAATGAACTTTTGCAAGAGAGGGAGAGAGCAATATCTGCAAAGCATGGGGAACCCCACAGCTTTTGTGTCTTCACCTAAAACAGCCTCACCTTCTCCAGTATTCAGCTTTGTCCTTGACAAATTTCAGTTATCCCAAAGTTCTCTGCTAACTTCCCACGGCCCTTTTGCTTCTCTCCAGTCTCAAGTCTTTACTGTGCAAAAATGAGCTGATAAAGGAAGAAAAAGTAGTAAAAAAATTGCAAAAGGAATGAAAAAATGAGCAGTTATTAATCTGCTGAAAGTGTTGATAAACACATTAAAAACAAACAAACAAACAAACAAACAAACAAAACCATTGCATTTATAATGGCAATAACAACAATTTGACACTTTTGCCCCATGAAGGGGCTTCAAGGAATAATATCTGAACTTTCAAAAGAAACACTCTGAAGTAAATACTATTAAAAGCCTTGGAAATAGTAATAAAGATGAGATAGTAAAATCAAACCAGTAGAATTACAAACATAAGAATTGGAATAAAACAGAAGGAGCTTGTACAGAAAGACAGTAAGAAATAGTGGTAGCTTAGGCTGCTGTTTTTCTTTATTTAATATGTTGAATAGATTGGGAGAAGCAAAGAAGAAAAAGTTATTTCTTTTATTTCTTTTCCCTTCCTACAGTTAGCTAGATTTGCATCACAACATACTTTGAATAGAAATTTCAGCATCAGACTACAAACCTATTTAAGCTAAACAAGGATGAAAAATGGTGGAACAGGAGCTGCTGCGTTAGAACAGGAGAAATCTGATGTCCAGCTGAGATATAGGATCATGGAGACTCCCTTAGCCTTAACCATCAGACTAGAAGGACAGAGGCAGACCTAGTTTCGATGACAGACTTCTGACAATAACTGATCCTGCTTCTCTTTACAAAGCAATATACCATCCTTCTTAATGCTAAAGAGCATATTCCTTGCAAAGAAAGAAGAGGCCTACTTTAGCACAGAGATCTACTCATCATCTGTGCTGCTGAATGGGGCATGGCACGATTAGGATACCAAAAACCCTGGAGTTCTGTGAGAAAGGTGGGAGAATTGGGGGCAGAGATCTGAACTGGTAACTGATAGAGAACTCAATAACTAGAGAACTTTAATCAGACAAGGATAATCATTGTTTCCAGAATCCCTCTGTCCTACTTTCAAAGACCTTACGAATGAGAGAAAGCTGAAATCTGACCACAAACACCAGAAATGTGTTCAGAGACACAGGGCAACATCTTGCTTAGAAATACTTCTGGTTGATTTCCCAGGCAAACGGATGTTTTGTTTGAGACCTCCACTCATTCAGGCTGTCCAGAGCCCCTACCTCATTTGATGAAGCTTCCCAGTCCTGGTCTAGCAGGTACAGCATTTATCAGACCACCTCCAAACTTTCAGTGTCCCAGCCCAAAGGTCACCGCTTCTCATCAAATAATATCACATGGTACCCCCGTCTGGCTGACATAGCTTCAGAGATAGGAATGAAATTCTGTGCAAACATTTCCTGCCACTCTGACTTATAGAATACTACCCAGGAATTTTGTTCTCTGAGGACCAGAGCTGATGTGGGATTTTTGTGCAATTATCAGTCTGTCAGTTTGTGTTCTCCACTCTGGAGCAGAGACACAGCTTAGCATAAGCAACCTGGCTGAAAGAAGGAACTGAAAATGCTTTCAACTGAAGATACCGGACATATGTATTGCCACTTGAACTTTACAAGGAGTTGCTGCTTTTAGAATGAGGGTGGGCTTGGCAGCTTGTTATGTTTAGGGTCCCTGAACATTATTGCACGTGGAGACTGTGTAACAATAGAAAGACAAAATGAACGGAGCGAGTAATGGTGACAGTATCCATAACCCATCCCTTTCATGTAATGCGCAACAAGATTTGATGGTTCTAAGTAGGCCTGCCTCCAAAAAACGCTAAAGCAGCAAAGGAAGAAAAGGTGAAAAAGCTAAAAAAGGGAAATGGTTCGTAGATTTCTGTCAAGAGGAGGAGAGGCATTTTGATAAAACACTCAAATCAGTAGCCCTGTATCAATATAAGTGGTTGGATTGATATGTTTTTCTGTTCTTTGTGATTGAAGCAAGTCTTTGAATATTCATGAGGAACAGGCTTCAGTCTGTGCAAAAAGCTTTTTTCTGTCTTTGTCTTCATGGGCTCCGGGAGGAAGCAAAGACATCTAAGGATAAGCCTAGAATATTTAATGTTATGTGGAACTTTCATCAATTGTGGAGCTGAATGAAACAATTCATCAAACAGTAGTTTTGCAACCAGAGATTGCATTTCTTTTGGCAAATCAACACAAACAAGTTACAAGAACTTCAGTGTTGCTAAGGAATTCAGAAAATAGTGGCAGTGCTCACAGCATTTGACGCAGCTTGAAGCTCTGGATGTCAGTTGAACTTCCATCCTGAGGCCAGAGAATCCTCCTTTGAATCCCTTTGACATAAGACTGACTATCTGGTTTGCTTTTGTTAACGAGTTCATATTCATAGCAAGCCAAGAGAGCTTGGTTGCTAATCAAGTGTAGCAGTAAAGAAGTGAAAGCATTAATCCAGCTGCTAAAGGCATTCCAACTTCTGGAGTCTTTGTCCAAAGTGCAAGATTACTTGGATTTTCCTATCATGACTCCTACAATGATTCATCAAAGCTTTATGCAGGTAGACAGAGGAATTCAGTGCCACCTGTAGGAAACAACATTTTTCTTTGAATCATTTGGCAGCGATATGTCTCTGAGAATATAAATATCAGAACCCTTAAGCTCTGGCTAGCTTTGCTTAAGACAAGGCAAGCCTTGTCTTAAAACAGTGATGGCAGGGAAGAAGAAGAATGGCTCCAGTACTGTTGAGGTGAAGGTGTGACAGAGTGGGAAACTAATTGTCATGCCAGATGCTTCAGAGTTCTTACTTTTGGAGAGACCTCAGGGAAAATAATTGGTTTGACTCATCAAGGCTTTCTGAAACTACTGTGTAAACACTTGCACAATTCAATAAATTCCTTGCCACCCCAAAACACGTATCCCTCTTAATACATCCATGTTCTTTTTTTTTTCCATACAATTAAAAAATTAATATGTTTGAAATACTAGAACCATTTAATGTGATGTCTTTATGGGCACTTGTTCTTGTGAAAAAAAAAAAACAAAAGAATATCAGCCAACTTCCTTGGGTCAACTTTGCAGACACTGAAATATCTCCATCTTAATTGAAGTTGTAGTGCAATCCACCAAGAGGAAGGTGTCCCTGCATATAGCAGAGGGGTTGGAACTAGACGATCTTTAAAGTCCCATCCAACTCAAACCATGCTATGATTCCAAGATCCCCTATGGCAAACAAGGTCTTCTACTATTATTTTACTTTCAGATTATCTTATTTTTCCTAATAGGTAGGTCTTTTATAGACATGTCAATGGGATGCTCATACCACTTTCTATTGATTCCACATGCACAAGCTCATACAGGGGCTGCTCAGTCTCACAGATACCAGTTTCTGCAGCACAGATTTGTGTAAGTAGCTGTTTGTTTAAAAAAAAAAAAAAAAAAAAAAAGGTTTTCTTTGGGTAAATTTTTATGTACTACAGTTTAGTTAATGGAAAGTTTTAGTTAATACTTTTCTAACATCTGTCACATCTCAGGAACAGCAATTACATGTGCCTGATGAAGTATTTTTTAAAGGATGGATAATACGTAAAGTTTCGTCAACATGGCAGAGAGAATTACATAGTCTCTTCTATAAAAATTATTATTTTTTTAAGTGGAAGTTTAAAATCTATTCTATTTTCAGTTTCTGAAAGCAATAATTTCATTTCAAGCGGATTTTAAAATTATGCTTCTGTAATACAAAGGCATTGTAATGATCTCTTCTTGCCGCTGCAGTAACAAAGCTGTTATGAATCACCACAGTGCGCGTAGATATGGAAATTGATGGGGAAGCCTTCCTTGAATTACAGACTAGATTTGCATCAATTTTATCTGCTGTTTATGATGTTTTTGTGTCTTGAAGAATTCTTAACAGTAGCTTCACTGCTGTCACAACTGCTGTAGTTACTTAGGACGTATGAATATCCATAGGGCCTAGCAATCCCAAATCTATTACAGAATGATCAGAGCCAGATTATGATAAGTAAGTTTACTATTCACCCTTACACTTAAGAATACACAAAAACGTTCAGGTAATACTTAATTTAAAGTAGGGAAACATACACTTACTGGTCTTGCAAGTAACAATTTCATCCTCATTGAAGTCTGCCTATGCGGATCACCTTCATGAATCTGTGATTCCTGTTGTTGCTCTGTGGTACATTAAAAGCAACTCTTATAGTCGGCAGTGAAACAAACCTATTTAGATTGTAACTTTCCTCAGCAGACAATTTTTCAAAACAGGAAATATGTTTTTCCAGCATATGTTTTTAAAGCATAAAACGCCACGCACAAAGGACACTCAGGTCAGAGAAGTGTTATGATCCAGCTTGGGCACTACTGACTTCACTTCCAGGGGGAAGGCCCTGTGATAAATCGCCCCATTTATGAGTGCCATACTGTGTGCTACATTAGATGATGTCAGCAATGGTTTAAATGCCTGAATTATAAGTGTATTTATATGTGTCACTGAAGTGACATGAAAATACATGGAAATCATACTTTTTTTGGCCTATACGTACTTTAAACAGTGCTATCTAATAATCTTACTTATAGAGAAATTACTTGGAGAAAGTTACAAATAACCAAACTTTCATCTTCATTCATCAACATGCAACATTCAATGACTAACATAATTACATGTAAACATATTCAGAGATCCTACAGTTAGAACTAGTTGGCATTGGGGACATTGCTGGATGTGAGAGGATGAGTAAAAAATTTGAGTGTATAAAACTGACAAGATTATTTTTAATATATAAGTTGTATCTTTTTTTAAGTTTGCTTTTAAAAACACATATTTATTTTTCTCATTTTAGGCAGCTTCTGCTTTTCTTTACAACGTACCCCTTACTCAAATACCTATTATGATATACAGAATAGCTGTACTGCATACTTATGTTTAATGAACTATGTAAAACTGCAAGCCCTACCCAAGTGATAGGAAAGTACTACATGGCAGGAAATCATGCTTGTAATGCTATCAAATTAATCAATATTCAGTAATTTTGAAACTCAGATCTACGATAAATACAAGAGGCTTTTACCAGCACGTATCAGGACAATATGACCTATTTGCTATCGAAAACTGGCGCAGGTAACAGTTACAAAGTATTTTGATCACTTCAATACAGAGGTTTATAAAAAATCTTTGCGTTAAGACTAACTGTTAGGGAATAGGTCCACAAACTTAGTCCTGAAAGAGATGGGCAAGTTATCATGTATTTAACATATTACTAATCTTATTTTCTTGGTTGAAGTTACAATTCACAAACTATTCTTGGGTAACTGATACACCAGAAGACAAAAGTGTAGTACAATCATATTGCTCATTGACTGCCATTTCAGTCACAGCTGCTCAGAACTCCCAGAAAGGAGCTGTCACCTCTCTCTCTAGATAGACAAGGAACTGTTGCACAAGAAGAAATAGAAATAGATAGAAAGAATAGAAATAGAAATCATAATTGGAATACTGAAACCAGAAAAGAAGACCTAAGCAATTAGAAATTACTGTAAACAGTAACAATAACAAGCAGAATTTGATCAAGACAAGAAGTTGCCACAAGTAAAATAATCCTTTTTTAATAAACAATTTTTCAAGAATCAGCAACTGTCAGATGTTTTAAGATTTAGAAATAAAT
>JAOWBP010002559.1:1218866-1261375 GCA_028571105.1 Tragopan temminckii
GTCATACAGGAGAAAGGTAATTATGCCAAGTAATAGTGTAATGCTCTGATGGCACAGGAAAGAAAACACAAGAAAATCTGAAATCCAGAGTAAGGACTGAATAAATGATTTTTAAGAATTCATAGTTACTTCCCAAGGGAAAAAAAAAGTTCTGGAATCGTGTAGAAACAGAATACTGCAAAGAACATGAGCATACTGAGACAATATGATGCTAACAGCTGCGGTTATGTTGGTGCTCTGCTTGGTCTACCAGCCCAATCAATTGGCAATACTGCTTTTTGCATGCATGAAGACTTGTTTAGAGATAGCTCCACCCACACAGGGCACAGTGTTGGTCACACACATACACACAAAGAAAAAAGATTATAAACAAAATCAACTATAATAAACATTGACAGTAGGACAAAAATTATGGATATATTTAGTGCACTGCCACTGTAAGAAGTCAACTGAACGTGGCTGTGTGGCCAAGCTATTCTTCCTTACTTTCAGATCAGCTGGTTAGTAGGAGTAATGATTTATGTATGCAACAGGGTCCTGATTCTTCTGGACATGTTGTCTGTAAATAGTACAGAATACATGATACCAATGTTACTTAGCTTCCTCCTCCCAGCTAAGATCAATGCATACACTATATTCAGCTGCCAAGCACTTGAAAAAGATTACTGATGTAGCTTGAACCTAATCAGCTGAATGGAAGTGCTAGAAAAAATGTATTTCAGTTTTAAGAAAGGAGAGAAGTATGACTTGATGTGTCAGAATCAGGCTGATAGTCACGCCTTTATGAGAAAACCAATGATACTCCCCTTTTCAGCAGCAGCAATGGACTGTGCTTATTTAAAAGGACAATTTGACCACAGATCTTTATGCTTCTGTTGAAACACACAAATACGGCAAAACACGCTGTTACAGAAAGCAGTGGGAAACTGATACACATTCCAGAATGCAATTCTTCAGTATTTTCCATTTGGATTATCAAAACTGTGCATCTTTTAACTCAACACACTGGAACTGTAACAGAAAACTGCAAAGAGATGATCCCCCCGCCTAAAGGAAATTTTATTATACTAACTATACAGTAACTTTGTATTTAAATTGAAGTAATTATATCTGATGAAACGAATCATACACATTACTAATGAAAAGCAGCACTACTGATGACATATGCTACTACTTAACCGATTATTATAAAAGTGAGCTTATACAAAAAGGACAGTAATTATCAAAAATCAGAAAGCTTTCTTACACTGAAGACAATTTGAGTAATCTTACCCAAGAAGTAAAAGATCTGTTTTGTCTGGTCATATTCGCACAGACAGCTATTCAAACCAGTAAGTATAAACAATACGAGTAAATCTGTAATCTGGAAAATAATTAAAAGGTCTTTTATGTGGCAGAGCAGATTTTGCTTTGTCATTCTGTCTTAATTTCTGTATTAACAAAATGCTCCAAGCAGGTGTAAGCTTTGCTAAAGGTCAGCACAGAAAGAGGCATCTTGTTTGATATTTGACTAGCATGTGGTCTATTAATAGCATAATGTTCTAACAAACAAAACACGACGCTTTAAATACCTCTTGAATTTTTAATCTCCTATACATTCAATATTGAATTGGTTAAGCCTAGAGAAAGAGTTTAACAGTTTTAATGAATTAAAAATCAGAAAACACAACAAAAACAAAACGTTTTGGCTAGGAGAAAGCAGCAGCTATGTATATGAAAACAAGGAAGTCTCAGAAAAAAAAACTCTCTCTGCCTATACATGCTTTGCTAAAAGTCTCTTGACACAAATAAAAGGATCCTCCCCAACATATGGAAGAGCTGCTATGCCCTTCCGGGGATGGTCTGTAGCTATGTTCACCTCAGGCACGCCAAGGAGAGGTGAATTGTCAAATGTAATTTCAATCATTGGGTGGTTTGGTTGAGGCAGATTAGTTGTACGCAATCATGATAGATAGTTTATCCCAGCCCCAAACTGCCGCTTGGGAAATCTTGCACGCAAACGAACAGAAACTCAGTCATTATTAGTGTCAAGAAGGTATACAGAGGCAAAATTTGGTTGGCAGCCAGGCAAGATGAATCAAGGCGAAAAAGTGACCAATTGCATGTTCAAAATGGAAATTGATAGGCATGTTGTAGTTTGGAAAGATTTTAAACACCAGAAAAAGTCATACATTATTAATTATTCAGAGATAAATATTTAAAAAGTCTTCCTCTATGGAGAAATACTTTTTTTTTTTAAAGTCAATGTAAATTACTTGTGTAGTGTCCTAATTTTAAAGCTCTATGCCAGAAGCTGCCCTGTGATATTTTAGAGCACATCTTATTACATAATGTTAAATATTCCTTTCAGTCAAAATATTGCACATCAAAAAATCATTCACCAAATAAGCACTTTTAAGACAAATAAAAGGTGTATTTGTTTTGTAGAATTGTTTCTACGCAAAATACCCTCCAGAACTCCTTGCAGCGGAGTACAATGCTAATATTTATCACCTTTACCTTTACAAAGATATCGAAATATTTAATGAACAAAACAGTAAAATCCACCTGTGTGAGCAAACACAAGTCTTGGCTCTTTAATAAATAGCAAAAAATTGCTAAAAGAGAATGTCCTCAAGTTTCATTGCCTGAAGTGATACGCTCTGACAAATCTAACAGCTCTTCCTGTGTCATTCCTAATGCACTTGTCACTCAGTATTATCCATCCTCATTAATGACAATGGGAAAGTTTATCTTGGGAACACGTTTTAAATCATCCACTCTTTACAATGGGACCATGAAATCTCTTACAAAACATGAGGCGGGAACAACTCTGACAACAAAACCCCTTCCTGGCAGCTTTACTCTTAATTCCTGTTCAAGGAATAATGTGTTTATCATACAGCCATACAGAACAATATATTAGATGAAACTTGAAACAAGAATAGCTGGTTTGATTTTTCAAGATAGGAAGTATTTTTACAAGATTTTTATTATGCTGAAAACACTAAATCTTTTAGGAACATAACTCTGTGTGGAGTCACATTCATTCTTTTAGGACAAAAAAACACCCTTTAAAAACACTCATAAAATCACTGGAATATACATTAACTAAACACTTCATATTAATGGTGATATTTCTCTCAATGAAAATATGAACTCTGACTGAGTACTGGCTTTGCACAAATTCTGCTACATCTATAAAAATTTTTACCAGGGCTCTACAGTGCATCTATAAAAGCACTTCAGTTATGCCCAATTTTCTCCCAGAACTGCTCTCTTTGATTATCAGTTCTGAAAACTGATCAACCCACCCCGGCCGTCCCAATGAAATGCATGTACAACAGATGGAATGCAACCATCCACTTCACTTTGGGTGCTCTAATGTAAAAAATGCAACATCAAGTGTTTGTCTCTTGTTTTACGAAACAACACCAACAACCTTCCATAACATCAGTAGCTAACATAACTTACTTTCAAATAGATCTTCTCCTAGTCTGCCTTCAAGAAATGCTGATCTTTTGGATCAACTCAATTGGTAGCAATATAAAAGTTTTCGAAACACAAACTCCAGAAACCAAAAATAGCAAGAAACAAATGCTGCAATAAAGTAACCCAGGCATGCGTGTTTCAGTGAACATAGGCAATTCCTAAGCCAAGAGTGCAGAATAATGTCACAGAGGATACATATACACACCATGGTGGGTGTAGGTGAGAGGCAAAAAGACTGGAGAAGTAGAAGAGCTAAGCTCGTGCCATGTGTGTAATTTTTAGTTCAGACTACACAGGAAAATGTGCTTCTAATAGAAGGATATATAAGTAATCCACTGACAAAATCCTTTCAGTGCAGTCCTACTTTAAAGCATTACTCTATGAACACAGCAAAAATTTTCCTTTGTAGGTTTAGGGGAGTTTGAGAAATCTGAATCTAATTCTTGTGGCTTTTCCAAAGCCAGAATATCCTGTTAAGGTCAAGAAAAAGACAACACAGACCAAAGTCCACCACGAAACTGTGCCTTTTCTATACTTGTAACTGGTGTCCTGAAATCTTCCAGAGAAGCACATGTTTTCTGAAGGACTAGCCAGTTCTTCCTTTGGTATTTTCTAAAGTCATGAAAAAAAAGCAAATCCATAAAATTCATAATTTTTCTCACTATTTCACAATATTTTAGCAGTCAGTAGTTGATTGTCTTTCTACATGCTTTATTGAAAATAAAAAAAAAAAGAACCAAAATAATACGGCTTTAAATTAAATTTAACTGATGAGAAATAAAATACCTCATCAGTCATTTATCAATATACAAAGGAAACGGAAAAAGAACAAAAGCTAAGTAGATGCAAATAAAAATAATAAAACAAAAATAAAGATTAGCCTAATACATTTAATAGTGATCCTCATTTACAAAATGCCTCTTCATTTGAGCAAAACCTGAATTCCATTTAACCAGAAAGCCTTTCGAAGCATCAGGAATCTCCTGCTAGTTACTTACTGGTATATCTGCACATATTCAATATTTATGCTGTCTTTCTCTCTATCCATTTTTAAAGAGAATTAAAGGAGTAGCTAAACCTCTGCCAATAAGATGACAGGAAGGCTATTTTTAGTCTAGATGATGTAGACTGAACACAAACAGCCCATGGCTATGGCACTGTTGAGGATCAGATCTAAACACAAATATTACATTTTCTTCTTATTAATCCCTTATTTTAAACAGTAGCAAGAATTACACATTAAGTACTTGTTTGTGTCTCTTAATAACACTCATCCTAGAAGCAGCACCGTTCTTCCTTATATTACAGCAGCCATAACTCATATAACTCCTCTCATTACTCTCTGGTAGCAAAAGGTTTTTGAAAGGGCATTTGAGGCAGCACAGGAAACCTGCAATTCACACAGAATTACAAAGTCTTATACCAAAAGGTGAGAAATACTGGTTAAGAGGCATACGTTGTTACCCGAGGGGCTTCAGATTGCAGACCTGAGTCTATGACCACAGTGATTATCGACTAAGGAGCACATTACTAAAATCCTAATCATCAGAGAAGAGATGCAACCAACAGATAACAAAGACCATGTAGTAAAAGAGCTGAAAATAAAATGTTGCGGTGTTTGTTTTATACTTTGCACACTGTGTCATGACAGGCACAGGATGTGGCTGGTTTCAGGAGCAGCCCTTACCTGGGCTGAGTGTGAGTGTACCCTGCCTAATTTTTCCTCTTGTTCATCTGTTTGTTGGCTCACAAATAAAAGCAAGTAAGAATGCACATCCAAAAATCACGGTCTGCTGGAACACTGTAGGCCTTGACTAAGATCATAGGAGTGCTGCTGCTGTGGTTATGCCTGTTGGGCCATCACAGCTCTGAGCCAACGGCAAGTTAAGTCATCATCAGCTATTATTCAAGCACATCACATGTATTTTTTAAAAACATATGTAATTAAGGGCCTATCTCAAAAGCCCACATATATTCCAGGTATCTGATGGAGACTTAGCAGGCCCCTCAAGATTCAGCTATCACACTCAAGCTGCCTACCTCAAGCATTCCTGCACAAGTCTTTTTCAGAACAGGTGAATCTGCATTCAGGGACGCCTAGCAAGGATTACTGAAGACCTTAATGATTTAAATATTAAGCAATTAGGTTATTTTAAGAATAACTAGCACTTTTTAGGTGCAAACAGAAATTTGTTTCTCTTGTGCAGAGAATTCATGTGCCCAAAGATCTGTAGTTCATTAGGTAGAAAATATAAGTCTATCTTCTCATACCGACGTTGTGACACACAGATCATACAAATTTTATGAATCTCCAAGTAAAAATCCTTCAGTAATTTTTGTTATAACAGGCTCAAAGCAAGACAAAAGAAGATCCCATGAACTCTTTTTACCAGCTACAAAACATGGTTTTCCCAAGCCTTTAATGTCTGAAATGAGGCATTTAATATGAATTATTTTCACAGAGCATCACTAGCTGCTCTCTGAAAGTCACGTAGCTTATGGCTGGTTTGGGCTGACAGCAAAGATTACGTTATTTACTCATTTATCTATGCACACTGATGCAAAGTTTTAGTTATTTTACACAATATAATTACTGTTCACTTTCTTCAGGAGGAAGGACTGTGGGAAGAAGTTGAACTGTTACTTGGTCATGCCAGACAAATCCAAACTTTTGCTCTGAAAAAGTGCACTGAAAATCAGTGTCAAGCTTTTCATAAGACTGGAAATGCTAACCCTTAAGCTAGAATTTTCAAACTTGAATTCATAACATTTAGAATTTGTTTGATTAAGCTTGTTACTAGTCACAGCAAATGTTTGGCTTCGTTGCACTGTTTTCCCACAAAATGACATTTTAACCCTTTCCAGGTTTCAGATGAGGCTGTCTTACAGTTTCCTAGTTTACAGAGTCCATTCTCTGTATAGGAAGATAAATAATCAAAAGTACAACAAACCATCCTAAAACAAGAAGACACAGATGGTTGCCCAACTCTTTGACGCTGATCCATGAAGTTATCTTATTCCCATTCTTTCAGTGACAGCTGTGAACTACTGCATCAATACATTTCAGGGAGGTTCAGGTATGACACAGGTCTTTGACTAGGAAAATGTGACTTTCATTTTTATTTTCCTGCATTTAAAGATACAAATAGAATCCAGAGATATATTTTACTGTGTAGCGTCAGGACTGAATCCATTATTGTTTGTAAAGTGATAGTACCATGCAATTATGAAATATCACATTTTTATTCAAATTTGGTGGCACTTTAGAGAACATTTAATGGAAATAGCATTCAGTTCCTGCTGAGAACTACTATGTGCTGCTTAACTCTTCTTGCTTCTTAAATACTCACGGTTAATATCTTTCCAACATATCCATAGACCTTAAAAAAACACTATTTTAGTGCAAAAATCAAACACTTGTAAATAAAAGAATTTTTGATCTTTACCAACCAACACAAAACATCTCTCCAGCCTACCTTTCTTCTAGTGCTAAAAAACTGGGAATATGTTAACTACTTCAGTTGTCTGGCAAATACAAGATAAATTGACCCATTTATTTACAGACTGAACAAGGCCAATCCATTTCATGCTGCAGTGCTGACCCTTATCACAGATACTGTGAATGAGCAGTCCATTACAATATGTACAAGTGACCTTTAATTGCATTAATGGCTTTGTTGCATGTTCTTCCACTGCGACAACACAATTATGGAATAAATATTTCTAAACAACATAATTATTTAAATGCAAACATATATGAGCTTAGTCTACTGGCAAGGAACTGCAGATGTATTATGATTTAAATGTTAAAGTTCTCAAAAATTGAATGAAACCCTCATGTTACGCTTGTATAATGTCAAACAACCCATAAAACAAATGCTGTTTATGAAATAAATGTCACGATATTACAAATCTTCATCTGCAGTCTAAAAGTTAATGGTACCTGCCTGTGTTCATCTTCAGAACATATACAGAAATCTACATTATTTAGTACTACACAATAAAAAACCGGTGATTTCAAACTAAGCCTCTTCACATATTCACAAGCCATAAGTGTTCTGAAATTCCATACATTGTATAGAACATATTACTTGATTTCAGTTCTACATACCATTAGAATTCAGAAATTTTCTTCAAGTAGGAATACTGCAAGTACTGTTTTACCTCAAGTTATTATAATTCAAAAATAATCTCCCAAAACTTTATCTAAATTGTACTGTCACAATTTTAAACACGTTTATTTATTCAAAATTGTTTGAAAGAATGTAATACATTTTTGACAGGCAGTCTTTTACAATATTGAAATCAAATCCTTGATTTCATCAAACCCTTCATATTCTGCGCCTTATTCCTGGAAGGCTCATGCCAAAATGATTTAGTTTGATTTTCTTTAACAATGGTAGGTTGGCTTGACAGCATCTGACAAAACAATTCAGTGAAGTACACCATACCAGGTAAAGAGAACCTGAACTGGCTACTAGATGAAATAATGCAGAATAGAGCTTGGAATTATGACAGAATCAGTTTTATGGGAAAGTATTTTTTAAGTATTACTAATTTTAGATCTTTAAGTATTACTATTTTGATTTTTGTTTGAATAAGCCTAAGGTAATGTCTTCATTAATATCATAGGAAAAATGGTCAGGAAAATACAATACAAAAATGGTCTGACTAGCATAAATTTCATTTGAATGTTATTAAAATGTTTTACCCCTCTCTATTAGAAAGCTTAATTTGACACACAGAGTTCCCTGGATGTGTGTGCCTGAGCTGAAGAGGAACATCCACTAGAGGTTTGCCAGGTATGACACTGCTGTTCTAGGCAAGCTGAGGAAAAAGAGAAGTTTTCTATGTAATTCCCAGAGGTACCCATGTTCTCAAATATATGGTGACGAGAGGCCCTGAAGGTTTTATTACACAGAGAATTAAAGAAATTCACTTTCTGTAACACTTCAGAATAGTTCTGTCTTGCTCTTAACCAGGAATTACCTTCAAGGTTTCATCCATGCCACAGGCATGGCAGCCTGGCAGTCTCAAGCCTGGTACAGGCACTCCACTCCGAGCTTACAAGGCCCTAACATGAGGTCAAGACTCGTAATGTCATCAGTGGATGACTCTAAAATACAGAGAGTTGTTTATATGGAGATCCCAATATCACAGCATACATCATGTAGTATACATTAGCTTCGGTGTTACATCGTGTGAACTTTATCCCAGCGAACATGAATTAATTTCCATATTTTACTGACTACATAACTGCTACATAACTATCATCTTAAGTTTCTAATAAACCAATCTTTTGCCTTCTGATAGTTCTCAAGCTCACATCCTTTTCATTAAAATATTGCCTAAAATAGTTCATTGATTCAAACGCATTTATTAAATTCAACATTAAACAACTCTGTAGGAGTTAGTGAAAGACGACCAGGATTAGGGAGAGCCACTAATGAAAGCTGCTTCAAGCAAAATCTTCTTGGAAGAAGCCTAAAAAAGTGATGCCACTGGGATTACAGTGGACACTTAATTCTGTTTTTTGGTATGGGATGTGTGTGTATATTAACAATATGCTGATCCTGTAAGTACTGGTGACAGGGCTGATTTGCTCCTCCAGGACAAGCAGCTCACTAACAATCCCAAACCACTATGTCCAACTTGCCCTTGGTGTGTTTAATGAATAACTGTAAATGTTACAGGCAGCGCAGTTTGCTGTTCAGCGCATCACAGAATCAGAGCCAAGCTCGTGCTACACCAATAGCACACTGGAACACTGCAGATATCATTTCTGACTTGGGCTTATCAATCTCCTTTGGTAAGGAGTGTATAGCAATGGCTAACTGCACTTCTATTTCTCCAACAGGAAGTTTTCCACAGCACAGTCTGTGCGAAATAAAAAATGGAAGATACATACAACACCTTTCCTGATTTTACTTGCCAAATCTACCACCTTAAAGGAAAAGAGTTTTAAGCCTTCTTCCTGCTGGAAACACAACTTGTGCATGACTATCTGGAGTCTAAATCACGCTCACTGGTTTTCTTACAGCGCTCTTAATGATAGATGAAGAAAGAACATTACGATGCCTTTGGAATCATACAATTATTTTTAATTATATAAAGATTCCGTTGCTATTTTCTGTGCTGATGTTTCCTTCCAAAGACATATCCTTTTACTCTGACAACTGACTCTAGGCAAAATGCACTGCAGTCAGAGTGCTCCACAGTGCCATGTTGTATCTGCCTACCACTGAGAAACTACAGCTTGGCTGCCACAGGAGCCCTTTACTGCTGACTTTCTTCCTTTCCTCTTAGGAAACATCTCTCAGAAAAGACTCTCCTGAACTCGTGCATTATGCTCTTGAAACTTACTTATTTTTGCCACGTGGCTCTTGTGAATTCTTCAAAATAAATAAAAATGAAAATTTCACAGCAGTTGTAGTAATTGTTAGACAAACGATATACAGCTTATAAGAAAAAGCTTATTTTCTCTACTATTAACAATTGACTGCTACCTGAAGATTGAAAAATTTAAGTAAAACTCAGGAATTTCCAAAAAAAAATCTGTTTATTTTTGCATACATTTATCAGAATTTATGGACAGTTTTAACTTTAAACACAAAATTCTTGAGGTTTACGTTGACCAGACAGTAAGAAAGGGAGTTAATCAAATATGAATCTTCTCCAACTGTCTTGTCAAACCAGGTAATGATGTCCTGCCAGCCAAACTCAGAGGGAACATGTGAAACAAATACAAAAGTAAACAGGCCTTAAGCTGCCCAAGGGAAAGTCAGCAAGATGGCAATTTCAATCATTTGGAATAATACTAAAGCAGCCTTAGGCTTTTCTCAGAATGGAAACATGTCACTGTTACTGCAATATTTCAACGAATCAGAAGGCAAAAGAAAGGAACACTTATGTAATCACAGCCGTGGAACAGCACTTTAACTCAACGTTTAGGAGGAAAATAATTAAGAGGAAATTCCCTTTTTGTGAGCGATTGTACCTAAATAACAAAGACAAACAATGTTTCCATAGACATTCTAGGAGTGAAAAAACCAGAGACAGATTCCTTTGGTTTTGATACAGGAGGCTTGGGCACAACAATGAAAAAAGTTCTACCAAATGAAAGAGTGAGAACAATGTTTCTACAAAATGTATCCAGTGTTGATAAAAGTTACACTCTGAGCAACAACAACAACAAAAAAAAAGCAAAAAAGAACTTCAGGAACAATTCTGCTGAAAAGTTTCATCAAGATGAATGGGTTGTCATATCATTTAGCTGAGAAATCAAAAAATATTTCAAATATTTGGGGAACTTACCTAATCAGTAAACTTTCAGTATGTGTCTAGTCATGTAGCCATCTTTTAGTCAATCATCAGAAAATCAAAGGCAAATTGGCATGACTCAACCCAAACTTTAATACCGCATGATTGTGTCGTGTAAGCTTGTTTTGTGCGAGGGCTGCTGTGGTTTTAGCAGAGAGATTAACGACCGGACCTAAGCTGGCCTCCAAACCTTGCCCTGCTGATGCCTCAAGCCCTTTGAAGTCTGACCATCATACCTGGCAAAACAACAGTGGGAACTAGGCTGGTGTCAGATCTAATCAAGTTTCCTGCCTCAGCATAGCTAACTATGGGGTACACTAATTGGCCCAATTGCGGATTATACCTTTTGCTACAGATTCAAGACAATAATTTAGTCAAATGATGGTTTTTATCTCCTTCTAATTAAGATTCCAAAGTGGGAAGAAATAGGATTAGACAGGCTAACTTCAAAATTGTGTCCTTTAAAGAGGCATGCACATAAGATTGGTCGCTGATAATATTGCATATACTAATATATAGCTATTAACTAACATGAAGATTTGGGAAAACTGGGTGCAGCTACTGCACCTTTTACCATAAGGATTTAAGTGCACCTGAGAAAGGTCTACCTCAGAATTTGAAAATGGAAAATGAGCGCTCGTAACTACCCACCAGAAAGCATTGCCATCCATAAGGTGAAAAAATCCCCACCCTTTACAATCAATCTTACTGCGATGAAGACGCAAGAAAAAAGATTGAAACAGTTAAATGATTCTGCAGACTATAACGAGGTAGAGTCCCTCCCTCCCACGAATATGAAGTCTGATAAAACAGATCTGCTGTTTAAAGTTGTTACTGATGAGGGCCAAACTGGTGATCCAAACATAAGAAAATCCATGCCCCGTGCCCTCATTACAAACCATAAAATAAGAAAGTTCTATTGACAAAAACTTGTTGGAAAAAATTTTGCTATTAGTCAGAAGTCATTTTCTTATGCAATTTCATCTTAAAGAGGCATCTGAAGTAGAGGTCAATATTATAACCCAAATTGTGTATGTAACTAAGCAGTTGCTTTCCAAAAACTGCTACGTACTCAAAATATATTTCAAACTTGCATTTAAGCTACGAAAGAAGTCGTAAACTTGGATGCACTTTATATAAACCATACCCGTGCGTGTAATGCAGGCTGTTGTGCCGCTTCATGCTTTTACCACCAGAACAAAACTGACTGCTGACTCATCACATTCTAACTGCAGAACCCAGTTTCAGAAGACTGTATTCACATCCCTTCTTAATTCAATTTTCCCTTGCTCCCATTTTCCTGTGGACCTCATTGCTGCACTCAGCCTCACTGCAGTCTGCCTCTCCCAGTATAAGGAAGAAAAACTTTTGGAGAACGTGGGCAGGATCTTACGAGTTCAAAAAGGACTAGTTTGAGCCAGTTTAACTTTTGGAAAGCGTATCTCCAACAAAAAATGAAAAGGGCTGCAGCTGAGCAATGAAGAGAGAAATTACTCAAGTGGGTCATGTACACGTCTGGGGCAACAGGTTGTTCTGAGAGCTCCACTGCAGCCGTTCCCAGCAGCTCCGTCCCATGGCTAATTACATTCCTTTTACAGAGCCTCCTGTTTAGTTCCCCTCCACACTTTCCCCCTTTCAAATTACATTATGAATTAGAATCACACACAGAAAAGATATATTCTTAGTCAGGATTCAGAGTGGGAAGAATCACAATTTTCTAATTTATAGCTCTAGTAACTGTGATTTTCCTGTACTGCCTAATGACACTGTGTGCTTCTTTGCGCTTCTAAAAGCAGTAAAAACATTTGTATTTTAAAACCGGTTGCAGACTATCAAAGCTTCTGCTTGTGATGTACTGCTCTAAAGCAGTTGCTAAAATGGCTTAATACCTCACAACACCTGGTTGCATTAACTGAATTCTCTGGAAAATGAGAAACGTTACAAACGAACGTCTTTGGGGAAAACAGCCTTCCTTCATGTATTTGCCTCTAAGTGGCTTTTGAAGAGGATACCTCTACTTGGGAAACTTCTGGCACGCATGCAGAGATGACCTGCTTGAAGAAGTGGCTGCCTGATTAACTATTAACTACTCTCAATAGGATTAGATAATTAAAGACATTGATGACCATTAATTAGGAGGAGGGCACCTTAATTTGTCACTTGATAGGGCCCTTTCAATGATTTATAGGTTAGGGCTACTTGCAATTGTGAAGGGGAGGGGGCAGTGAAGAGAGGGAACCCTCAAGTTACCTTATCAAGTGGCCAGCTAAAAAGGGCAGAGGGTCAAATAAGGGCCAAAGTGGTCACTTAAGGGTGAAGTCCCAAACACCAAAGCAGTGCCAAGCCACATTGACCATCATTTGGTGATGGAGTAAAAAATATGCTAATTTATTGGTGGCAATTCTCTCTTTTTATGGTTTCAAGCAGTTAAGACAAGTGGCCTGCTTAAGAGCTTTTCATTTGAAAAGAGATTAAACAAAATGGTTTGTCAGGGATGCTCGGCTGTTTTATGTCTTTGTTAAAAAAAAATTTGCCCAGACTGTACCGATGACTATCACATCACCCCAAAAGCCATCTCCCATCTCTAAGCATTACTTGGTTAATAAATACATCAGCTCTAATTGCTTAATAGCGCTGTGTTCATTTGCTCTTTAGCAAGATTAAAATGAAATACATCTTTTGTATTACTGCCTTCTATCAGGACTGTCTGCATAAAGGTCACGGAAAAAAGTTTAAATTTAGTAGGAAATTTACTTAAGGACATTAGTGTAAATGATACTGTGTTTAAAATGACATAAAAGAGCGAAAGGTGATTTCAGTAATGCAAAGAAAATGGTTTCTGAATACTGATAAGGACACTTATCCCTCATACCACACACAATTTTAGGCAGCATTATACATTAAAATCCCTCTACCGGGGTAATAACATGTAGCTACTTTCCCACCCACCAACAGAAGTAAGAGCAAGTCATTAACATTTAATTAAATATGCTCCTGACATCCTTAGAAACATGTCACGCTTTGTTATTGAAGGTTGTGGCCTACTTTCTATGTACATTTTAAACCAAAATAAACTATTTATAACAGACCGATTTAGTGCGGCACACGAGACGTCTTTAATTAGAAGGCATACGACAGTGTTTTATAAAACCGTTCGGAAAAGCAAAAACGTAACGAAAAGAATTTACAACATCCGATGCATATTTCATGCATTTCACAAAACGAAACATAAGAGACGGGATTAGCTCCACCTTTTGGGTTCTAAATAGTGAAACAAAACCGCTTCTCTTACCTCAACGGTGAACTGCTTCCTTTTTAATCTAAAAGCAAGGTCCTTCGTGTCTGACACATCACAGATCAAGCTATTAAGCCGAGGAATCTGATGCACATGAAGCAAACCTTGTGGAAAGAAAAAGTAAAGGAGGGGAAAAAAATAAGAAAACGCTGTCATCCAGATGCATAAATTAGAGAGTCTTACAGCAGAATCCTGTATATTTACACACACTCATCCTCCCCTTTTTAAACTGGAGCTTACTACCAGGAGCAATGAAGCAAACGGTGCGATTATACTCAAGTAATCAAGCAGAATAAGATAAACAGAAATCCTTGTGCGAGGAAAACTAATTGCACTTTGGTACAGAAGTACAGATGTAAAGAGGGATCTTAATACTTGTCAAAACTACAGCCGGTTTGTGTGTGATTTTCTCTTGTATTTACAGTAAGCAAATATGGCTATCACCTTGCATGCTGCCCACGGCACCACTGAGTGATCTTTATTTTATTAAATGCACCAGTAAGCAGCCAGCAAAACAAGGCTTATGGGTTACTGATAACCACCGAGGCTCTAATGAGCGGTGCTGCGCCCTGCGCCCTCAAAAAGGCTGAGGAAAAGTTTCTGGAAAACACCGATTCTGAGCACCCTGTGCATGAATTTTAACCCCTCCGCCATCCGCACAGAAATCCATTTTCCATGCACGAGAGGCTGAGCTGGCCGCTCAGATGTTTTCACCAGCGCTAGGTACACTGCAAGCTCTGCATTCTGTCACTCGCAGCTCAAGCTGATGTTTTCTGACAAGGACGCTGGATGGTTTTTGTGCAGCCTAACATAGTTTCTGAACAACCTAAGGGTGATTTTCTACATCTGAAAACCAGGAAAATTCTACAGGGCTTCTCGATTACTGGCCTATATTTGCTATTCATAAAGCCAGTGTCAAAATGGAAATACTGAACATTTACAAAAGGCATCTCGCCTGAAAACGGCAGCTGTGAGAGAGAAAACCCCAAACATTAAAGCCCTTATTTAAAGGAAGGCAAGTATTTTTCAGGGTCTTATTTCTTTTTTAAAGGGAGAACAGGGAAAGAAAGCTGCTAAAATTGAAATACTGTCAAAAGCCAAATGCTTATAAGGTACTAAAAGCAAAGTCCTCGATGTTGTTGCAAAAATATTTTGTAATAATTGGCTTCTGAATACTTAAGCCTTCTACCCCTGCCTCCAATCTGAGAGTATATAAAAATACTTCTTTCAGTTTTGAGTTCAGAGTAGAACCATCATATGCAGGACCAGCAGGCATAACAAAGGGTTGTTTTTATGTGTTATTTTTAACGTTTAATTACAGCCAATGTATATCATTGTTGTTTTACTGACTCCTCAACCCCCTGAATTTACAGACACCTTAACAAAATTACTAATGCAGAATTCATTAAATAATGCAAGAATTTAAACAAACTTTTCCTGACCAATGACAAAAACTCCCATCATCTGCAGTAAATAAAGAATCTTAAAACATAAGCGTAGACGAAAATAACCCACACGGTTAAAATCATTAAAAATATCTATTATTAGAATGTTAAGGCTGCCTAAATCACAAAAGCTGTGCATTGGCATATAATTTTATTAAGTACCAAAAATGATTTTTTTAAGCTTTTACAGGAAAATAGGAAACAACTGCTAAAAAGCACATTGTCTTAAAAAGATCTCCTCTCTGCTGAGAAAAGTGGTATCAAATTGACAGAATTATGTTAGCATAAACAAATGCCACATCACGATTATACAAAGGGGAAAATAATTAGGGAAATTATTCCGGCTTTTCTTTTTCATCCTTTCTCAACCTTTTTCAGACGAAGAAATATGCACCATTTTCTTCATCAAAACATTTTTCCCTCATTTATTACTTAAAGCCTGCATACACACAGTGGTATCTCAACACCATTCTTGCTGCTTTTTCTCTACATTCTGCTGTGCACTGCCACGCTCTCACATGTTTACAGCAGGTTTTGGTAAGCAGTTTACTTTCAGCTGAAGGTTTCCATGGAACTACAGTAGTATCACAATAATAATAGCTGTAATTTATGCACGCTCCGAGCGCTGCTCTGGATTAGCTGTAACTGTTTGTTATTCACTGCTTGGGCTATGCATAACTTCTAATCTAATCTTCTAAAATTTAAATAGTTCTGCTGAAACAGCTTACAGAATCTTTGGGAAAAAAATAAAAAAAAAAAACCAAAAAAACACCAGGATTAAACGCCATTACACATTTTGAAGATAAATCACTTGAAAGGCTACATGCCTTTTTGCTAAGATTAGTTTCACATTTTACATGCCACATACATCCACGTTCATTTCTGTAAATGCACAGCTGCTCTAACTGAAAGCTGCAAAACAGCACATTATTTTTAGAGAAACTTTATATATCACATCGTTTAGCAGATTATTCCCTTTAATATAATATATGTTTTTCCATGTTCTCTACTTAAAACTTGTCAGATCAGAAGTATTGATTTCATGACAAGTTCAGCTCACTGGTCTGATGATTGCCAAGCCTCCTCTGCATGTGAATTCCCCAAAGCCTGCCTGTTGAGATGTACATCTGATTGAGCCATGCCTCAGTAATACGGCTTGACAACATGCAAGGAGTTGCCATGTTTCCTTTGCAGCCTTAATGCACTTTACGGAAAATTTTCCTAACTCAAGACTGGTTAGCAAGGAAGAACATTTAAGAGGTATATTCTAAAACGAAATCAAATTCTACTTTAGAGCAGATACCCAATTGGAGGGTAAAGCCGCTAAGTGCCCTAGAAACACTCAGGGCAGACTTTTCGCATTGCTAAAGATGGAACTTACCGTGGTAATCCTTGTATAATGGATTGGTTTCTCTCTCAGAGCCAATAAATGATTCAAGACCAACTACCATATCTGACAAGTTTGTTACACGTTCCATAATTGCTTTATTCTGTAAGACGTGGAAACAAAATACACATCGTCAGTGATGAAAAAAGTAATTAATGTTCATGGAGTAAGCCTTGGTCTTCTCAATGACAAACGGTAGGAAAAAGTAGGTCATCAATATCTAGAAATTAGATGGAGGGCTATTTTATTTGCTTAAAATAGATGGAAATTTGTGCCTAAAGAAAAATATACTTGGCTCGAAGAAAACATTATAGAGCCAACAGCACTAAATTCATATTTTCCTAATCTTTCTAAGATAAGCATTAGTTAATATTGCAGATATTTACAAGCAATGTGGCAGCGAAGCATCAAGTTGCATTACCACTGCTCAACATATTTGAGATTTATGAGTGCTTCAATGATGTCACAATTTAATAAAGAAAAGGAGAGAAGAGACGAATCTCTGCTAAAAAGCAAAACAGTCCTTCAAGTAAAGAAACAGTTATCTCAAAACTGCCACGACAGCTGGCACAATCTTCTTCTCGATGGCTGTAGTTGCTGTGCCCATCACAGCAACAGGGGTATCAAGTGCAATTGCCTCAAAATGCACCCATGCCAACTAGAAAGAACTAGCTCTGGAGCTCCACGTTAGAATTTTGTATTTTTTATTAATTTTAAATACTTTTGTACATTCTGAGCTTCTGTTGGCAAACTATGTGGCTGACACTTAGTACAAAATGTGAATTTAAACATTTTTTTTCAATTTTAAATAAAAAATTACACAATAATTGCTACCATAGAGAAAGGGAAGATGCCAGATAGGTCTTTAAAATCTGTGCATTACGCTGACATGCTTGTTTATTAAAATAGTGAGCACTGCATCAATTGCTTTCAACAACAGAGCCACAGAGAAGCCTATGAGGCAGATGCAGAAGGTGACCATTTCCTACTCCTGCCAAAGAGGTGAACACTGTAACCATGGCCTGCCCTGCACAGAGCAATCTGCTCAGGGTACAAGGCCCAAAGCCGTTGGTCCCCTGGTACCTCCATACCCCCTCCCTTCCCCACCTTATGGGCCAGATGGCATTAAATCCTCTGGACTGGTCTCTTTACAAAGCTGCTACTTGTGCTCAGGCCAAAATGGTCTATCCCCATGGAATCAGAGGACTTCAGTTTTACCTGCAAAGTCTAACAACATGTAAAGATAAAATAATATAATACTACAGAATTCCCTTTCTGAGCAATGATGCAAGTGAACTGAGGTAAAAGAATGTTGCTTCCAGATCAAGCCTTACACTTCATTATTGCATGCCCTAATTATATCCACCACTGAAATATTAAAGATGACTTGCAAATTAGTTCCTCTTCTAGGAAGGGAGAGACAGCATACCGTACTCTAATGGAAACTCTTAGTCACATTATTTTATAGGGTCAGTCACTTAAGGACGCTATACATCCAAAGTAGCCAGTGACCTCTGTAAATCCACAAACTTGAAATTACCTTATTTTGCCAATTCTTCAGCAGGTTGCTGGGTGTTATTTGTGTAAGTAAGAAACATTATACTGTAATATAGGCTAACAGGTAAATACTGGTGATTTCTGGAAGCTAACCTGAATTCTTAGTATAGGAAAAAAAAAATTAGACCATTTGGAAAAAAGTTTGCTGTTCATTAGTCTTTTGGCTTGCTGGTTTTAACCAACAAGGGTTACAAAAACTGTAGGTAGAAAGATGCTCAACCATCAGCAAGGCATCCTCATCATTACAAGTGCTGTAAATCCCAAGAATAGCATCTTTCCTATTTAGTTCCTATTTAGTCCTAGATCTGGAAATATTAAAGCAATTCAATATTTACCTAATGATACATACTTCAGCGTGTTGGTTTCAGCTCTTCTTCTGAATAGTTTGCTTTCTTTAATTGTAATCCGTTCGCCTATGTTGATTTTGTTGTTATTTTTAAAGTGTGTCAAAATATTCTCTGGGCTTAATGCAGTGTATCTTGGGAAATATTTTCCACAATGAATTGCCACAACAAATAGACATTTGCTTATGTGGCATTGTTGTCATAGATCTGTATCTATCGTGTATTTTCTAGTTTGCAGTGTTCAGCACATTAATGCCCAATCAAAGCTGACGTCAGCACACAGATAGTTGTGATGTATGGCATACTGACATAAACACACAAATCATGTTGCCCCATCTGGGCTTGAAAATTTAACAGAGCTCCAGATCTTCCTCCAGCCCCATACAAATCTACCTCCTGCTTCTGGCATAAACTTGGCAGCTCTGGAGATGAGCCAGGACATGGTTAGGAGGGAAGCCAGGAATGGGGGGATTCAAGGAAAGAGTTTGTTGGCAACTAGAAGAGGTATTGTTGTAAATTACATCGAGAAATAAATAAATTAAAGAAAACCAACCAACTCAGTCCTGGAAAGTTTGCAGTCTTGCTAGATGTACTGCAGGTTTTCTAAATTAGTTAGTTCAGCCAAAATATAATTATTCTAACAATATGGTAGCAACCCTGATGTGCAGACTGGGCTGGGCATTCGTTCTATATCTTACTTAGTGTTCACTGTTTTAGACAGCAATTTTCTTTTTAGCTCAGACTTGTAATATCTGAGCTCAAATGAAGTGCACTTTCAAAACACTGTTGGAAGAAAATCCATTTAGCTACTTAGATATGTAAATGGCGACTGTACATACATGTTTAAGCAGCTTTTAGGGAAAGGCAATTATGGAAAAAGATTGTTTTGTCCTACTAATTTATTTGCAGAATCTACAGAGCTTTGAGTAATTATCTGTGCATGTTTAGAAACACTTATTTGCAAATAAAGCAGTGTACCATCTTCCATCTCAGGACAAAGCATGGTATTCTACCAATGCAAACAGACAGAGAGATTGAATACTCAAACTTACACACTGAAATTAAAACTATATATTTTTACTGGATTGAGTTCTTAATGAAGGACAATTTTATCATAACTATTATTTATCAAATCAACTTTGGTTCATCTGAATTCCACATTAGAAAAAAAAAAAAAAAAGTTTGCTTTTTCTGCTTTGCTCTAATTTCTAGTTCTCCTTCCACTTCCTGGCAAAAAATTGTCTAAAACACAGAGATATATCCTCCCATTTTTATTTTGTCAGATTGCAAAGAAATTAAAAACCTCATAAAATTTATGTAAAAGAAGTATTTAAATTCTCAGTAAACAAATTCAAATAATTGAAAATTTTCCCAGAACAGGTTTAACTTTCCTACGTAGAAAATACAAAAAATCTCCAAATTTAAAAGGAAAATAAAAACGTTTCAAATCTATAATGAAATCTAACTAGCACCAGTTAAAACTCTCGAGTCACATGGATTTCATATCATCAGCATCTGTATGCTCATCACTATGTTAACAGACTTCTAAGATTGATTTATATATCAAATTGAAAATTAGGTGTATGAAGACTGTCTGTTTTCAAAGAGATATTTTTGCCTATGTTTTCATAGTGAGGGCTATATTTGACTTCTGTACCCTTACATTCATGTAAACTAATTTTGATTAATTAATGTATTCACTGTTTTTATTTAAAAACATTTGATTATAAGTTAATAAACTGAATCCTAAAATTGAGAGTCCAGTAATCTTGATGCTTTGTTTGAAAGGTCTCAAAAACAAAGATCAAGTGAGCAAGTTTATGTAAAGTGATTTCATCCTTGTGAACATAAAGCAAATTTTGGCATTCAAGTTTTCAAAACAGACCCAAAAACTGGCTGCCCACTTTTTGTCTGTGCTACACTCACTCATGACACTGAAGTAGCTTAGTGCTATAACACACGCAACCACATTGGACTACAATGAAATACTGGCTGGATATTCAATAGGTGTAATCATTCTTAATATTTTCTGAGACATTACCATACAATAAAGTGGTAATGACTTCACGACACACAAATATTTACCACTTGTCATTACTACTTAATCTCCACAGGATTTTGAATTGAAAAGATAAATTATTAACATTAAGAGATATGGCTTAAATATTTAACCATTTGTTAATAATTACTACTGCTAAAAACACAGAATTATCCATACCTTTTATCTTGGTAAAAAAATAATAATAAAGTGAGGTATTGGGCCACTGCACTAGTTTTACAGAGATACATTTTGTGTGCTTTTTCATTATTCACCAATCCTGAAAATAAATGATTAATAAATGCTCTGCCAGAACTGTTATATTGGTAATTAACAAAATCTGTAAAGTCAAAAATTGTGTACTTACTCGAACTCCAAGTCGATTAGCACTTTTTTTCAGTGCTTTCACACACCAACTGAACTTTGAATTTAGGTTTTACATAAAATTGATGTTTACTCAGGCCACTGAATACAAGATGAACAACAGTAGTTACATTAAGAAATTTTGGTACTTAGAGAACTGTATTGATATCACATGAAAACCAAATCTAAGTGTGATGTCTTTGATGGAAGACAAGCTCACTTTGCTTGAAATATATCTAAAGGATTTTCTACAGACTTCCAACACCTTCAAAGAGGATATGTCCACATTTGAATATTCATCTTCTTCTACCTTTGAAGAATTTTACTGACTGTAATAGAACACGCATCAATACGTGTTCATATGGATGAAATTAGAGAAGCATTGATTTTGGCTGATTTGTTGATATGTACTACATTAAATTAGAAATTTTCATGCAATGAATAGTATCTTTGAAGAATTTTATACAAGTTACAGCAGCAAAGAAAGGAAATGTAGCAAAGATACAAGCAGGTAATTAGACGCAACGTACTCACAAAAATGGGAAGGAAGTGACAAAGCATCTGTTGGCCAATATGTTACATGATGTATTAATTCCAGGTTTTGGTTTTTTTAATGTTTGCACTGATAGTCTGCAAAAACTCAGAGTCTTCCAACTGTGAAACAAGTTAGAACTAGCATTTTTTTTACCTTGAAAACTCAAAATTTTAATTTGAGCCATGTTTACCTTCTCATATACCTGAAACACCATCACTGTTATGGGAACTCTGCAATCATTATTATCAATTATATCAGATGCAGGTGGATAACAAGGTATCCCATTTAAACTTTCTGGACTTAAATATTCAAGAAAAATGATCAGTCATGAAATAAAAGCTAAATATCACACACTATAAGAATATCTTTGGATTTTTACTGAGGATAGATGACCTGGACTTGTCTATCATATTAGTTAAAAAAGACTTAGTTGCCAGAAAGCAACTGGTACTTAGAATAAAAAGTATGTCTGTTTTGCCATTGAAGATGTGAGAGGTTCTTTACAGTGTTGTCAAGGGCTAGCAGCCAAATGAGAGATGACTTGATATAAATGAAATGAGCAAATCAGTAACAGTTGCTGTTGAGATCCACAAAATAAAAGTGAGAACAAAGACTGCATAGTTTAAATAAAAATTTCCATCTGTTGATCTCCAAGTGCTTTACAAAAAATCAGCAAACGCTGCATTCTTCATTTACAAGTAATGTACCAAGCACAAAGATGTCATGAGTTGCCCAGAGTCGAGAGCCAGTCAACAGAGTGCTGGGTAGTGAACTCTGTCGTTTGCAGAAGCCCTGCCCACTTCCATTAATTTGTGGCTTGGTTTAGAAGGCAGTGACTATGGCTTTGGGGTGCCATGAAAATACGATGACACGGGAATACAAAGCCCAGAAAGCTCTGGGTGCAGAAAATCTAGCTATTACCTGGCAGCAAAAAGTGATAAATGTATGGGTTGCCACAGGGTGACACTTTCTGAACTGAATCTCTGTTCTTTTCTAACAGCACTCATGAATTGAAAGTACAGACTGCAAGTGACTAGGAACTGCTCTGGCAAGCAAGGCTCTTGCTTGGATTTTACCACAGTTGCTAAAGGAAATAAGCTTGACTGAGTCCTCCTGCTTTTTTCTCCAGCAAAGGATGAGGAATTGGACAGAAACCAGTACATGATTTGGGCTGAAATTAGCCCAGCAGCTCCCCAGAACACTACCTGGTCCTCTTTAGCAGTGTCTGCTGTGACAGGACAAGGGGAAATGGTTTCAAACTAAAAGAGGGGAGACTTAGACTGGATGTAAGGAAGAAGTTTTTTACAATAAGGGTGGTGAGACACTGGAACAAGTCGCCCAGAGAGGTGGCGGAAGCCCCATCCTTGGAGACATTCTAGGTGAGGCTGGAGAGAGCTCTGAGCAACTGATTGAGCTGTGTTCCTGTTCATTGCAGGGGAGTTGGACTAGATGACTTTCAAAGGTCCCTCCAACTCAAACAATTCTATGATAATGTTTGTCTCATTAGTATAAAAGCACATGAGTGAAAAACTGTGCGTTAATATTTGTCTTTAATACCTAGAGGTTAAACGATCATTCGAACAGATTTTTTTAATAATAATAAACACTTAAAATATTTAATGCTACAAGTTGGTCATAGTGTAGGAGATACAGATGTAAAAGTAGATAAAAAGAACGAGAGTCACGTTATCAAATCCTGAGAGCCATAACAAAGTCGCTGAAATTAACGTATTTGAGACTAACTGGCTTAGCTAAAATCCTAAGATTATACTAGGAATTATTCATGATTAAAAATAAAAAAGGTTTAAGAGTGCCTTCTGTTGTCTTTTTGCCTGAAAAAAATCACTGCAGTTTGCTTTCCAGTTCAGGCTAACTACTGCTGCAACTTAAACTCCTTAAACAGTCAATTGCCTTTTACATATACAGGTGACCAAAAGAGTCCTCCACTATTATTTCAATTAATAGTACACAAACATCAACAGGAACATCTATCTGACATTTTTAGTCAAGTGCAATGTTCTCAAAAATAAAATCATTTAAAAAAAATAATCCCTTATTCAGTATGAAATTATAAGCTGTCATCAGGAGCAGTCTGGCAAAGCTAGGTCCAGATGGGATACTGGCTGGGCAATAAGAAGAGGTAGGGTGGAAATGATGGGTAGGCTGGAAATGATAGGAACCTAAGGAAAGACATGATTGCTCCCTCTGCTGGCAAGGCCCTCACCTGCTTTAATTTTTAACTAATGAGTAGGCATTTCTTTAATTATTTAGGATCTAGCCAATAAATAATGCAGAATGTTCCTTCCTCAGTCTGTTGCTCTGTGTTTGCACAATTTTGAACTTATGGTGCCCTATTTCAGTAGAATAATTTGTCACAGGATTAAGGCTCAGGTGGGTATCTAATGGCAGAGTTACTGGATTTACATTTTAATTGTTCACAAAATGAAAGATAACGTTAAACTACTCAATTTTCAAAATATTATATTTTACAATGTGTACAAATTTTGTATATAGTTTATATATTTCATAGTTTATATATATATAGTTCATATATTTCATCATCGGATCAGATGAGATAACAAGATCTTTTTTTATGTAGAAATCAAATAATATAAAAATGAAACGTAATGCAACACAAACATACAAAATTACACATCATACCAAAAGTGCTCTTCTTCCATGAGTAAAATTCATGACCAAGGAATTTGGGGATTATTTTTTGCATTAAAGCTTAATTACAACATGAGGATAAGTCATTCATTATTTGATTTGTGAAATGAATTAATAGCTGCAGTAAGAACATTTAGAAAAAATCTGTTCTAGGATTTTGGCCTACAACCAGAAGCTCCCAGAACAGGAGGGATCAGCTTTTTTTGCCCACTGTTCTCATCTGAAACCTGGCTGAAAAGCTACTCCAGCTCCCAGCCTTCCAGAAGGCTCCATCCCAGGAATCCTCGCCTGCCATTTGGTTTGCTGATTTTAATCTCACAGGACTTTCTTACAGTGGCTCCACTATGCTGAACTGGCACTTGCTCCTAGAAGTGAGTTATTATTAAACTTGTAGGTCAATTGTGGCACTAACAACTCTTTGGAAGCTTTCAGCCACAGTGTACAATTTGCTGGTCTAATTAAATATTAATTCTAAGTGTTACATTCTGTGGCTAAGAGCTTTTATTTTCCATCATCAGTCTGGAAGAGAAAGAGGTTACAAGGCTAATTTAATCTTTTTTTTTTTTTTTTCCCCGGCATTAAAGCTTAACTACACAGGCACAAAAACATCATTAAAGATGCAGTATTCCTTTTTATTATGATTATATTGTAATTAATAGAGCAGGTCTAAACAAAAAGATATAAAATTAGATTCTGAAATTTCAGGGTTTTTGCACAACACCAAAAGTTCATACAAAAGCATTGTAAGCAAATGCTGCACAGAAATACAATATTAAGTGATCTGAAAAACTTAGGATAGAAAATACTTAAGCAACATTTTAACTATAAAATTAACACTGAATCATTATTCTTTGTACTGAAACACAACAGATAAAAACCCTAGTTAATACAACATGCACAGGGACTTTTTTTCAAGAACTTCTACTTCTACTTATATGAAAAATCTAGTGTTGCTCCAAAACAATCCTATCTTCATTTTCCAACAGAGTTACTTGCTTAAAGCAGATGACTACTTTGTCTTGCATTAAAGACTGTCTTCTAATCTTTACTTATCACTGTCCAAATGGGCTCAATACATGAGCCTCTTCCCTTCTGCTTCCATAACAGTTGTGTCCATGTCTGGACACTGGGCATTATATTAACTACTTAGTCCAGAAGCCAAAAGATTCCATATGCTTGAACAGATGACTATCTTCATACTGTGATGGGATATTTAACTGTTTAGATCTAATACTGCATTTGAAAGATTTAGTATTAAATAGCACCTCATTTTTCTTGAAGTTTCAACGTCTGTATTTTCAGATTACATAGATAAAACAAGATATTCTAAAGTTGCATATACTCATCACATTTTAAAGTTTAACATAATCATTATGGAAGCATAATTTTGTGATTAAATATGTGTTGATGCTTACGGTGATAAGAATGTGTTTATAGTGTTCTAAATTGTAACGTATTAAAATGAGAAGGCTTTTCTGGTTTTACTTTTTAACCCAAAAAGTGAGTAGTCATCAACATAATATAGCTAGGTAAATTAAAAGACAGTTAACATGGGTGCAAAAACACGTTTCAGATGAACAATGTATTTTTGTGTTTGAAATGAGTATTTGTTACCAAATCAGAAGTGGCAGAGCCAAGATACTGCCTCTTGGCAACCATAAACTTATTTTATCCAAAGAAAATATTTCTATGAATTGATAAGTAAATGCTATAAACAATAATAGAAATTAAAAGCAAAATGTTTTACTCTTACACAATTTACATTTTAATATGTATTTAAAGTGTCTTTGGACTTGGTACTAGATTATAATTTTAAGATGCTTCTATGAATGTCTATCCAAAACAGAATATTCCCATCTGAAAATTATATAAGAAACACAAGAATAACTGCCATAAACTCATGACTCTCAACATTTCTTTGTATGGAAGTTAAATTGTACTTCTTTCATACAATTGCGTATGCCACAGTAAAAAGGAAAAAAAACCCACACAGTATAGTAAAATATAAAGACCATTTCATCTCCACAGTTTCTATTTAGAAGAGGATTTTGAAAGCTTATTCAACTGATGATATAGAAAAATACGTGACATTTAATCTTAATACAGCTGGTGTTTAGTATTTACATGCACAAATACATTTGAAGGTTATTCAGCATTTTACACTTGTGAACTCACAGAAGGTAGAGTTCTAGGGAATGCAGTCATGGCTCCTGTCATAGGAATATAGATTTCAAACTGAGAAATTCACAATTCTGTGTTAGCAATGGATTCTAAAGCACTATTGCTTGACTTAAGTGTAGCTGCTAAAGCTCTCACTGCAAACACAAAAGGCTATGAATGCAAAAAGGTTTGCTTCTGAATTTTTCTACACGGAAACATGCAGTGATTTATGCACTCTGGTTAATTCAAAGCATCAAAACATTAATATTGCAAGAAATCAATTTTTTAACATGCTGGATGAAATAACGAAAATACTTGCTAAATAGGACTTCAGACTCAGAGGACAGGTTCTGTAACTTCTGCCATTTATCCATACTGACTTTTCATTAGTCAATTAATTTCCCTTGGTACATACTGACTAATATGGTGGTTAGTCCTTACCAGTAATACAGCTTCATGTTCAAAATAAAGGGTGGCTTCAATGAAAGTGTTACACATCTTCAAATGAAAATAATAATCTACTTAAAAAATACATATTCATGAACTTGACTGTTTACTTAAGTGATACAGAGTTGGAAATAAGGAGAATGGAATCATGAAAGTATTTTACATTTCAACTTTTTTGTGAACATAAAACAGTGAATTTAAAATCACATTCTGTAGAATAATTTTTTTTTTAACACTATGTACTAAAAACGTAGATTGTCAAAATACAGAAAACAAGAGTCCATTCTAGTTTTGATAATATTTCTTAATTTGGAAAGTACAACAAATTAAATCCCTGTACAATTTGCCCACTCTGATCATTTTTGCTAGATTTAAAAAATGTAATTAATTTTCCCTTTTCAAATGCACCATCTTATTCCAGAGGCACAATTCATTTTCAAGAAGCAGTAGAAAGCCCTGACAAATAACCTTCCATCAACTGTTTTAATCACATTCATAAATATCTCAGTATTTATTACCTGACAGGGTAAAATAAGAGTATGTTCAATCAGGAGAAAATATCAATCAAGAAAAACTTGTCACATATCATCTGAATAAAATTTCTAATTGGTTAAGTTTTTGGAGTCATTTTCTTGAAATTTGCTTCCGGAATAATGTATTTCTGGTTTTGTGATAGAGAAAATAACAGAGTATTTGTTTTTCTTTATATACTGCACTAGACATTTCATCAATAAAACACAGAGAATTTGTGCTCTTTAGGGGACTACAATTTCATTAACTTACTCTGAAAAAACTCTGTACACAACCAGATTCTTTGTAAATTTGTGTCTTTTACCAAACTACATCTTTACAGAAGGCTGTGAAGACATTCAGTGTTCCATCAAACTGGGGGAATGAGCATCATATTCTGACAAATGCAATTCAAACTTACTAAATTCAAAGCAGTGAACTGGGTGGATTAGATCCATACTGGTACATGTGCACCACAGAGGGAAAAGCATCACAAACAAAATCACTGTTTAACGTTCAGTAGACACTGAAGAGACAAAGCATATATTAGTATGTAGGAAAAAGTGAGCAAACAATAAGAGCATTATTGTACTCCACGACTGTGAGTTATGACTGAAAAAAAGAACAGCTTAAAAACATATTAAGAAAGCAGCATGGGAGAATATACAAAACAATGAGAACACGAGGTATATAGGGAGCTTCATCTCACTGTCTTATCATCCAAGAACAAAGATATAATTTCTGAAATGTAAAGGCAAAATTAAACTTTTTGAAAGAACAAAGCTACATAGATTTAATTTGCAAACTCCCTGTCACAGAGCAACATGACAAGTACTTGGCAAAATATACAAAGGAAGTGAAGATAAGTATTTATTTAATGCATACAAAAATACAGACTATCTGGTCTGCACTAGAATAGCACCGTCCCTGTTGAAATTCAGTAGTATCAATTGTGAGTTTTATTTCTTCTTCACCAGAGTAACTATAACTGGCTGTCAGGGACAAGATATGGTATGAGACATGACTGAAAACTACTTTTTCAAAAGCAACCATTTCTCTGTATACATTATGCAGACACGATAACTTGATAACACTTCACATTTTGAAATCTTGTATTTTCTTATTATGTGAAGATTTTATTTTTACTTGCAGACCCCCTTAATTAATATAGTTAGGAAGCAAAAAATAATACAGCAGGTACAGAAATAATTGTTCAGGGAATAAATGTGGAATTTACTACACTGTCAGAATAACAGTATGCATTTCCTATGTCTTCAGTGTTTTGGCTTTAAGATTCAACAGAGAAAGCATATGCTAGCACTTATTCTGATTAGCTTAAATACATATACAGAAATACACTAGGAAAAAAAACCAACAAAACACCAAACAAATGCTCTCTCTTATTCTCTTGAAAAGATATTTTCTTTACTTTTTTAATCCAGTAAGAAACCTCAGCAACAGAATGGTGAGTAGCTGGGTTGTGAGAATGTGAGCAGCTGCTGTTATTATAACTAAAGGTCTGTCTACGGCTTGAGCCTGAGAGACCACATGTTCGGCTGTCCTCTCATCTTGCCATCCTCACCAATTAACTATTAACATGGAGGGCTGTACACATGCTCTCAGGGGCTCTTTAACAGGCTTCTTGGAGAGTGGAACAACTACACAGCAGGGCTCTGGGAACTGAGTAATGTGGGGTATAAGGAACCCTCAGAGCAGCTTTGCTCCTCCTAATGACAGTTTTCTCCACAGTTTCGTGCTTAAAGAAGGATACACGAAGTTTAACAATTTTAAAAACAACAACAACAAAAAGTAAAGCTTTAATTTGTTTAAAGCTGTGAAGATTCTGGAAACCACATTTCATTTTTTTCCCCTTCAGAATATTCTGTCACTTACTGTAAAGTAATTCTGTTAAAATTCAAAATCAGAAGTTATTTAGAAAATGATACATAATTTCATAGGAACTCTGGGGGAATTGATTTATAGAGAATTGACCAAAACGAAAACAAAAACAACTCCTCAGATAAGTCTACAAAAAAACAAAAGATTATATTCTTCAACTTTTCTTAGAAAAACTTGCTCCAAAGACATTTCTGGACTTCTTCTTCAGAATATGATATCTCTCACTGATATATTAGAATATATAAAAAGTATAATAACATAGGTTCTATGTCTCAGTGACAGACAGGAAATCCCAATGTGTAGAAAGAAGGAAGTTAGTTTTACATCCACAAATTCCAGTTATTGCAGTAAATTTTACTATCAACCTTTTTAATGACATACTGTCATCTAATATTAAAAATATGTAAGGAAGGAGATGGAGTCGTGCAGGACAAGAAGTGGTTCAGGTATTCACCTAAATAACACAGCAGGTACTCAAACACCTTTTCAAAATGCAATATGTATGTGAGAATGATGTACTTACATAATATAAGATTTTAATTCAAGAATGAAAATTTCCCTTCTACGATGAAACTATATATAATATAAGGTTTTATCTCATATTATTTTATTATAATCAATAATGAATAATACCTGGTTTGTTCCTGTTCCCAACAAACCAGAATATTAGAATTAAAGAGTAAACCTGTACCTTTCAATTCCTGGCTTTAAAAACAAGGTCATACATCATCATGATGGGTATGACAGATGAAGGCAGTGGATTAAAATGTCTTGTACTGAAACTCTAAACTGTGTTCTGAGGTGGTGTTACCCCCCAGAAAAGTAGAAAAAAGATTCCTAGCAGAGGTTTCTCTGCTCTGATACTGCTCGGAACTTCTGATATTCTGACTATGACTGATAAAAGGAATAACTATTTAGGACTGTTTTATGCTAAGGTCCTTGTTGATTTTGCAGCATGACTGTCCCACAGAAATGTAGAAGAACTACCGTTGTTGTTTAACTTTGCCCTTTGAATCAAAAGAGCTTTCTCAATTTTTAAAATTGTATCTATTTTTTTCCCCATAAACTTCCAATTTTTGCTAACTGATGTAGCATCAACTACAAAATTTAGCAAAGATAGATTTCTTACCTCGATAAGGTGAGAGGGTATTGTGATGATGCAAGCTGATAAAGATTTTCGGAGGAGGCCACGTAGAACGTACAGAAATTTTGTAATGCTATGAATATCTTCAGGAGTATTGGTGCTACAAATGTCATCATCCCACAACAGGGAACCAAGACTCTGAATTCCTATCCGTAAAATATTCTTTCGTTTTTTCTATTAAAAGAAGAACACACCACTTGTTATTTTTTTAAACATTAAGAGAAAAATACCACATTGTATATAATTTTAGAAACTACTACAATTTATAGAATGAATATCCATAATAATTCAGTAGTTCAAGTAATCACAACTTAATCTCAGGGGATCTTGGTGAAAATTACAGTTGGAATGATTTTTGTTGTTTTTTTTTTTACTAGCTGGATAACACACTACATTGGATAATTAAATACAAGAATAACAAGTCAGCGTGGAAAAATGCAGAACTCCTAATGTGCAATTTCTAAAGCTAACCAGCTAGTTACACATAGTGTATTCCGAAAGAGAATCCTAGAACATTACTATTTTTCCTCTCATTTCTCTCCTCCTTGTTACTGCCTTCAAAAAATACGTAAGCCAATCCTTTCTCCCAAACCTTATAAGCTGGTCTACTGGAAGGGCCCGAGAGTAGTCAAACACAACTTTTCTTTCTATTTTCAACTTCCCAAAGCACACTTCTCTTTAGTTAGCTACTGGATACTAGAATTTAAGCTGTTTCAACATGTGACATCCTAAATGGCCTTGTGTTACCTACTAAAGACTTTTTTCTGGCCTGCATGACACTGCTGGAACAGAAGTCAGCAGAGCAATGGCTAAAGTTTAGCTCCATTTCTGAAGAGACAGATTGTGAAGCCAGACTTGTAATTTAACAACACAACTAAAACATCATCTCTCATGATGAAAAATCTCTTTTCTGCTTATTCAACACGATCTTATTTGGTAGTCTTTGAGAAAGATCCTAGGTATGTTTACTGTCAATGGCTGAGACAGAAAATAAGCACCCTTATTAAAAGAATTCCAGTACAAAGTGGTCAAAGTTGCCTTTCTACAGCTCAAGATCTACATTTAAATAAAGACCAACTTCTTTTTCTATAATTTTTTTTTTTAAATATATAAAATTCTAGTTCAGATAAGTAAAGTCTTACAGTTATTTTTCATTACAATTATAGGCTTCAGTAAACTGTAGATATTCATCTCCCCATCCTGAATTGCAGTAGGAATGACCAGTAGCTATCAAGCACAAAACATTGTACAGGTGTTTTGGGAGTCCAGAGGACAGGTTCTGGTGAGAGAAGAGGCTGCTCTTAGAAATGCTTCCTTTTCCATACTGGGGAGACAGATCCTTAGCTGTGAAACTCAGTCAATACCACGTGGTTCTTCATTCCTCCAACTCTTGCAGCTCACACAGTGAACCAATCTGCCAATTCTCTTACAATCTTTGTGAGAGCAATACGTCTTAGCTCTGGTGCTCATAGGCTTTTAAGACTTTTAGGCTTCACTTGTATAAAGTTAACTTTTTGCATGTCCATGTGAATGTGTGGATAATTGAACAGTAAAGGTAAAATCTGACTTCTCTATAGGGTATTTATTAGACTCAGGTATCCGCAGTTCTAATAATAAAAGGAAAACTAAATCTAGTCTAATGTTATTAGTGATTTTAGTGACTTCAGTGATTCAAGAATTTCTTCACATTTGCTTAAGCAAAAACAGGCATTTATGAAAACTACTTTATCTGGATACAACAGATATTCAACATGCAGAAAAAAAGCTCCAGTATTCCAAAATTTCAGAATAAACATATATGAAACAGAAAAGAGAAAGATTTTGTTAGGGTAAATAGTATTTTTTAAACACTTAGTTTAGATTTTTTTAAAAAAACCTCTTTCATGTTGTTTTTGTAATAATGATTGCTTTGGCAGCAAGGATGATGATGAATTAAAAAAAGCTAACTTAAGCAAACAAAAGCCCAACATCCTCCCCCCAGCTTTTTTACATAAAAATTGGAGCTCCAAAGTATACCGAAGAAGTGTTAATGAGAAAAAGTTGCCTGTGAAAGTTCTGCTACCAAATATTATAAAAAGAAAATAATTCTGAGACAGATGAGCATGTATAACCATGCCAAATGTAAAAAGGATTCACATTTAGTGACCAGCAGTAAAAAAAAAACCTACACAGAGATTTTAAAAATCATATTAAAAAAATTCAATAAAAACTGATGCTCCGATTTCTGGATTACAGGTGATTCACACCCTGAATTTCCACATAGTTCTCAGTAAAGATGTTCAAGACAGTGTGAACTGACAAGTCATTGCTTTGGTAAACTTCAACCCTTCTGTAGCTTAGTACCACAAACAAGAGTTACTGTCTTAAGACTCAAAGGATCATACAAGACAGACGGGACATTTTAACCTATGTCAGCAAATAGCAGATGGTGTATGGGAACTGTTGAGTCATGGCCTGAACAACTGATAGAGCACTTGGGGAAAGGACCCGGTCAGCCCTGGGAGCACCTGTGTGACTGGAAGGTGTGGAGCCTGGCTGCACCTCTCTTAGGCCTCATTTAAGGGCTGACTGCACTGAGGAAGGTTCTCTTTCTGGAGATTTTTCCTTGGTGAAGCTCTCTCCTGCAAACCTAGAATCTTCTGATACGGGGGAGCAATCTTCTTCCCTTCCTTTATAGCACTTTTCTATTGTGCCGGTCCTTCCATCATCACACCTCTGTTGTAACGCTTTTCCCATTGTATCAATCTGTCCAATTGCTACAGGTGGTAATACAAAATGCTATTATTAACTAATTTCTAGATACCAGATATGCTTACCAGTTTACCTCTGTAGGTCTACAAGAGGTCTAAACCTCTAATGGTGCATTCACTACTTCCCTTAACTGTGTCAAGTCTCTGTCAGCTAGGTTGAGTCATATTCTACTCACTTTCTTCCGGACTCTGGTACTGGTAGTACATAAAGAGGAGTCAACAACAAGGGATGGTAAATCTGTTGTTGCCACATTGGTGTAAAAGTAACAAAAAATATCTGAATGTTTTACCAGCAAAGTCAAACATTTCCTTTGGACTCAGACCCAACAAGCAACATACTTCTAGGTCTTCAGGCTCCAAAGATTTCGGGAAGTTTATGCTGCGCAATATGAAAAGCACTAAACACTAGAGGTGTTGTCTTCTGTCACTCACATGCAGTGATTAGTGGATCTACTTAAAGTCAGTAATAAATCTCTTTCAGTTCCTCACTAATATATTTAGACCCTTGCAGTTTTCCCCAGACTTCCAATAGGACCCATCCAAAAGAGAGAGCATTTTGGGTGGAAGAACACAGATTAACAAACTTCTCCAATGCTTGTGCTTTCATAACACAGAGGAAAGAACACAGGTCCAGAAAGACACAGGCAGCTTCTTACGCTACTATTCTTACTTCTAGCTACTTCTCAAGACTCAGTTAAAGGAGGGATTATGGAGTAACAGATAAATTTTGCATAGATTTGGAACATAAAATATTCCAAGATGTGTTCTGGGCCAAAACAACACCAAACTCTGGACATACTTGGAGAGGTGTGAGTTATATACTATACAAATGCACAAAATGTGAGTGTTTAGAGAAACAGTGCATGTGGAAAAGGGGAAACTTTTTTTTAAAAATAATCAAACAGTAATAGGTTGCACTCAATAATTCATACACATTGTCTTCTTTGACACAGAAATGAGTATGCAAGAGATAACAGCCATCTAGTTGGGAAAACTGGTTTGAGAAAGAATTATTTTTCAAACTTTAAAGCTTCACCTTAGAGTGAATGCTTTGCATACACTTTTAAATTTGTCTAGTTTTTATTTGCTCTTTGGTCTTTATTGGCTCTAAGAATACATTCTGAAAAAATGAACAAGAAATACAGAATACCACTATCCACCATATTTAATATTTCCTTGTCTGTAGAAAGAAAAAAACTCAAAGATTGTTTCTCACAAACCTTTATTTTGTTTAAAACTTAAAAAAAAAAGTTCAGGAATGTGCAAAGGCACTGCTTTCCTGACAGACTTGGCTGGTGAGACAGCTAGAAAGCACCAGCCCCATCCCTTCAGGAGGAGTTTCCTTGCTGCTTTTTGCAGTCCATGAGCTCTCCAGTCCCAGTGGAGATGTCAGCCACAGGGTGTGGCAGAAGAGGGGACAGGCTGGGACACAGCACAAATAGCCAGTGCTCCAAATTTAAATGCAAGCATTCTATGTGGATAGTGCTTCTAAAAATACAGACAGGAATGCATCCGCTCCAATGTTATTTTCCACACAAAAAGCGTTTCTCAGATATTAAACTTGTAGTGGCGGCACGCAGTCTTGTATTGTACTGACATTATCTGTACTAATCAACTCGTATACCAGTAATGTTCCTATTGTACAACAAGGAATATAATTATCACTAAAGCCTCAATATCACTTATTTCATTTACATCACCTCAAAAGGAGTGGCATATTATTTGATACGACTGGAAACGGGAGATGGCGTTGTTCAAACTAGAAATAAGGTTTTCAATTCTATCTTGCTGAACTTGGAATGTTTCTGATTACCCAAAGTATGAGTTATGAAAACTAAAGTGATCTTTTCAAGTCTGTGATGATTTATGAGGAGTGATCTTCGCAAGTCTAGTAAGATGTTTTGATACTTAAATTGAAGTAAAATTACACACCATTTAACTCATTAAAAAATTCACTCCAGTTACCACAGCACTGAAAGAATCTGCAAGTCTAAATGTTCAGTCTCAAGAAGCTTGAGCACATTATTGCTAATACAATGGTTTGAAAAAAGATCTCTGTAGGTGAAAAGTGCATTTTATTTAATTTCACTGTATTTGGCAAACCATTTATCAGCTAATTGCACAGAGTGTGCTTTTTAGTAATCCTGACCTATGGTTCTTTTTCAAATGTTCTGCGTATAAGAGCTCCAAATGCATATTAAATTATGAACTACAATCTCCAGTTACTTTTCTTGTTTACTTCCACAATGTTTAGAAACAGCTTCTTCTTTGTTAATTTTTCCAGGACATTCTTTTGCCACCCTTAAAATTTCAGAAAATCTCAGCTCAGGATGATAGCAGAGTACAAATGTGCTCAGTACCTGGGGATGAGAGCCATCAAATCCCTCCTGGTAAATGACACTCTGAATGGACTGAAGCAGCCTTGCATAACCACAGTTCATATTACTGTTGGAAAGAAGAAATAGTTTAGTAACACATATTCTCTAATAGCTGTATTAAAAATAGATAGAAACAGATGCAGCTTTCAGTGTAGGAGTGTCTCATAGAAGGAAAAAAAACAACCCTTTTTGAATAAAGTAGCCATTAAAAGCAGTTTGATTGGTTCACGTTAACTAGTTCAGATTCAGATATTCTGTGAAAGGTAAATCTCTTAGAGATTAAGATAACTTAATTATGTCAGGCTCACTTACATGTGTAAGTTCAATGATTTAATGTAGTTACTTAAAGCTGCAACCATTACAGCACAGTATTAATGTTCTATAGCAGACAAATAGCTACCCAATTGTTATTCTGAGTATGCCTAGTCAATTCCCTGGAGAACAGGGCTGACTTTCTATTATTTAAAGCTTTCATACATACAAACACTACGAGAATCAAAACCAACAAAAAATGAAAGAGATGAAATTTCCACTTACTTTAAAACATTCATTTAGCATGATTTGTTTTTATTTTTAGTAATCTTTCTGATACCACAACAGAGCATAAAATACACTCTCTTCTATTATAGAGCTATTCTGTATCCATCCACTCAGGTGTTAGTACTCCTTTATTTGCAAGGCAATAGAATTGTGAGGTATAATTTATGTTTACGTGTTATCTGAAAAATAACTGCTAAGATTAAAAATCAAAGAAACAAACAACCCCCCACCTAGTGAAAAAAGAAGAATTAAAGCAAACTATTGCCTAAATTCAGGCAGCTAAAACCAGATGAAAGTTTAACAAACTTTCTTCTCAAAGTCTTGCAACCTTCAGTTCCTGCACTTCCAATGCATTTTTTCTGATACTCATTCTTTTTTCAGACTCATTCTAGCCATGCTCTCCAGTCCACAGGCAGAGGACAAAGGCGAAGGACAGAAAGTCCTAATCTTCACTTAAAAAAAAAAAAATCAAGGCAGCTGTTCACTTTAAAAAGAGACATACTAGTTCTTAAATCCCATAGAGCATACTGGCTTTTGTGCCTGGACTTGATGTAGGCTCCTTGCTGAAGCTGAGAGTTTAAGCCCTCTAACTTTCCTAGCTTCAGTACTTTGTTACAATCCCACTAATTACCACCAAGACTTGTGGATTCTAATCTTCTTGGAAAATATGGTTATTTTGAAAAATTTACCTCAAAATACTCTTAGCTGCAGCAATCATTTTATATGTTTGGTCTGATAACAATAGTGAAACTATTCCCATTACTTCAGGGAAAGTAAAAAATATTTTTTGAATATTATTCATGTATATTTTACTCATTTTACTAAGGAACTCCTAAGTTAGCACAAGAAAGCTTGCTTTCATAGTTTTGCACAGGAAAGAATTTTTGAGTATTTAGAATTTTTTTACCATAGACTTCTGTAATGCTTTTAAGGAGAACAGTGTCAACCCAAACCCTAACCCCAAGATGATTTATCAGTGTCTACAATCAAATTAAAATAATTTTATATTCATAATAACTCCATGTTTTAAAATATTCAACATCAGAAACCATTCAGATGACACTTTATATATAAATAAAAGGAGAGAGCTTCAAAATTAAGCTCAATTTATTTGCTTTTAGTTTTAGTACTTTAAGTTAACACTAAGTATGAAACTCACAGCTGCTCACAATTGGCAATACACATCTCCACATAACTTTTAATGTGTAACATCTGCCTTGCTATACAAAATAGAACATCTCAAACACAAGAGTAAATTGTCACTTTGAAAACAGATTACTTTTCTATCACTTAGCTGCAAAAGGAACAGGTGTCAAATATTAAACCTACTCTGTCTTAGGTGTTTAAGTTTATAGAGTAGGTGGCCAGGAAAAAGGCTTTAGCATCTGCATCAGACAAAATGTTTTCTCCCTCCAAGTGTTCACATAAGAACAACACAATCCTTGTTTATATGGTGCAATAATTTCTCCCTTCTTTTGCCAGAGCTGGAGCAAATCTGCAGAGCTTCAGAATAACGAGAAGCATTTGAGTATCCTTTCAGATATTCCTTTATCCTCTTGGGAATGACAGAAAACTACTGCTCACCAACAATAGGGATGGAGTTTCCAACTACCTTGTAGCCACAGCCAGGGATGCGCCTAATGCTTTTTTGCTTTGGATAGTATTACAATGCTTGTTGTGCTATCCACAGTGTAAATCAGAGTGTATTCTGCATTTCTTGCTTTTAAAAATGAACAGAGGGATAAAATGCTTAACGTATTACCAAAATCAGAGAATTCAAAAATTAAAAAACAAACACAAAACAACCTACAAAGACATAAAAGATATCTTTAATTTATCTACGCACAGAGAATTCGTAGCAAAGAAAGATTTGAAGAAAATATTGTGATACATATAGGCGTTTTTTTTTTTTTTCCCTGAATGTAAAAATAGTGGCTCTTCTACTTCTGGCTAAAATATTACTGGCTTCCTCGAATTTGAACTATGCTAAGTAAATAAGGACATGAAAAAATATTGTGGAAACACTATTTATAAAAACAGGTTGCATTACCCTTCTGGCAATGTTTGCCATAATATATAAGGAAGGAAATAAGGTATTTTTTATTCTGTAATTTCTAGCCTTTTTTTGGCTTTGTTACTAAACACCATTTAATTCTGATAATGAGTTTAAACAATTTTTTCTTTACTCTTTTTTTTTGTTGTTTATCAATTTAGTAATGGATAAAGCAGGAGCTGGCAAGAAGGTATCCTGGTTACAAAAGAGCCTCTGACTTTGCTGTTGATAGTTTCTAAGCATTTAACAAAGGTTAGGCTATCAAAGGTATGACAAATAGCCTTATTATGTATATGGAGACCCCATTAGGCAAGACAGTTAAACCTGTTTTATCTAAATTTATCTGTAAATCTAGACTCTAGACAAATTCTTTTTTTTTCAAAAGCAATTACATTCTTAAGGTAAAACTTAGGAGTATTACTGAAAAACTACAGCTTAACTATTTTACTTCTTTGAATAATCAGACTTCATTTTTGGTTATTACAACTTAATGGGAACAGAAGTAAAGCAGAAGGTAGGAAGCGAGGCTCTTCAGCGATGCACTAACTTATCAGAGATGGTACTTTTGCCTTCCTGTTAAGTATCAGCTTTAGCAATGCAACAGAAAGGACACCTGAATATCCTAGCAACAGCAACTGTAAACAGCTGCTATCAGGTGCACAGCCCCGTTAACCCCGTCCCATGACTAAGGCCAGTATGTAACTGCTCTGCCCTAAGAGCTACTGAGCTAAGGAAGAGAAGGATGATGCTTTCTTCTGGCATCAAACATCCACTCTCAATTACTACTTTCTTTATGAAAAAGGACTTCTCAATCTGCTTTCAGTTAATGTTTATCACAGAGCAAAGCACTTCCACTCACCTGGAGTAATTCTCCAAAAGGAGACCCAGTAATCTAAGTTAGCCATTGCATTACATACCAGAACTACAAAAAGGAGAGCAAATACAGTACTCCTCATCTTCCTCCTTCAGTGAGCAAACACAAACACACGCACAAAAACACAAGAAAGAAAAAACAATTGCTCCAAACTTTAAGTGATGTACAAAACCTTCCAATATGGTCTTCTTTAATTGCAAAGTAAAAAGCCAGTCAGCAGCTCAGATCTGACTAACCAATCAGCCAGACAATCTCCTCTCTTTGCAAGTCCGTAAGGATGCCAAATTCTAGTGCAGATAGAAAGCCAACACCATGGATACAGGTATGTGATTTCTAAGAAGGGTGAAGTTTTTGGCCCATATAAAGCCCTTACACCTCTGACTGTGCAAAAGCAGCACTGTAATGACTCTGCACCAGACAGTAGATGCGATTACAGAGGGTGTATGCACTAAAGAACAGTCTAAAGTTTTCTTCATTGATGCTAGAGAATTAGAAGCACCAAAATGATTTGGTCCTTTTCAGCTAAGTCACTGAAGAGCATAGAGCTTACCAGCTCTGTGTAGAAAGTATATGTTGGATCAGGTGCACTTTCCACAATGGCTGCATATAATGGTGCTCCTGCAAGAGCAGTAGTTAGAATGCTGTAGCAGTTTACTTCACCCTGAAAGTAATCATGTTGTGCTCTGCTACAGTACAAACATTTAGAATGGATCATGTTAACTAAACTAATGAGGAAGCATTTTGAGAAGATGGAAATAATCTTCTTCTTACTTTTTTATTTGCTAATTTTAATTTTTTTTTTTGTTTGCAATTTCTGATACTACAAAAAGATGTCATCCATCAACAACTATATCATCTAATTATGGAAAATTATATACTAGGTAAAACTATCGGTTTCCACTTCCTCCTCTATCACTGTGTTAGTGACAAGAGCAATGCATTCTCAGATTTAAAAAAAAAAAAAAGTCTACAGCATTGAGTTTGGGCTGCACTCCTATGAGATTTAAAAGCATTTCCTCACTTTGAAGGGTTTGTGTAACATTACCTTTCAGTGATAACACTTTTATGTCAATTTTCTTTGAATAAACAGAAAACATTTAAAAAATCATGTTTTTAGTGATCTGCTGAAATCTCAAGTCATTCTTGCAACCATTTTTTAAAAGTTCCTTTCTCATTATTAATACTTCTTTGAGGTACTCTCATCCAAATACATTGCAGAGATTTTGCAGTACCGTACATATAATTAAGAGTTATGCTGCCAGGTATTTCTTTGGCCATGAAGATAAGGCCATATAAGGTCAGAGAAACTTTTGTCTAAGAAATTACATCCTCTGAGTGCAGAAGTGCTAACTAGCCAGGTCTCTGTTCCTAGTTCACTGTAAGGGGCAGTAAAAGAAGCTTGATCTAGCTCTCAGTGGGACAAATTACTGACTTCTATTTAGAAGGGTTAACAATAGCACTTAAATCTTTCTTTAAAAGCATTGTCTAGTTAATCAAGAGAACAGAAATTTTTACCCTTCTGTGATATACTGAAGCTAGCTTTAGAAGCCAGAAGCACTGCGTCCTTATAGGATTGAGAGCTTGTTTTTGCTCCTTAAGAAAAGAATGCTTTCCTCTGATTTTCATCTCAACATTTGTAAAAAAAAAAAACCACAAAACAAACAAATAAACAAAAAAAACCCAGTGTAAACCAGTTGCAATTCAGGAAAAGCATAAATGTTTTGAAAGCAGAGAAATCATTGGTAACATTCATACTTAGTTTTGTATTTAATACATTTTGACTAATGTGAATTAAAGAGTCATAGAAGACAGGGATGAAGGGGACCTCGAGAGGTCAGGTAGTCTATCTTCTTGCCCTAAGGCAAGATGAACTATGTCTAAACTATCTCTGACAGATATTTACCTAACTTATCCCTAGAAAATTTCAGTGATGGAGATTCTACAGCACTTCCAGCCTGTGTCTGCAAGGTAACTTCTTCTAGTGCTAATCATCAGAAAAATATTTCCTTACATCCACCTATACTACTATTGCTACAATTTACTGTAGCTCATTACTGCTCGTCCTACTTACTGTAGATGACAGAGTTACTGCCCTTGCCATGTCAGTTTTTAACTTGCTTTAATACCCTTAGATTTGCCTAAAGAACTTCCACTCTTCCATTACAGGCCACTCTACATCTAAACTCAGCTTCACATTTTCCTCTGAGCCAAAGTTTTCTTGAAGAATGCTAACAAAAACAGTACAGTGTTATCATAGCAGAGTAGAACAGGAGTATTTTGCATATCTTCTACATGAAATTTCAGTTTATCACCTACACATTGTCTAGATTGTACTTCATAACCCTAGATCTTTTTCTGGAGACCTGCTACCCTATTTTATTTGTTCAATTAATTATTCTAACTAGTTTGATATTTGGCATGCCTTGATTGAATTTCAGATCACTGACACAAAACTTCATTTTAATTCTATCATCTAATGTGCAACTTTTTCTCCCACTTCTTTTCAAATTTTACATTATGACTTCAATAAAGATACCCATTGCTTGGGATACTTATCAGGCCAGATTAGTACTAGATTATTCCCTGATGTGATTCTGGGATAAAGCCTGATATTTCATTCAGATTCAAACGTGACTCAGTGACTGATTATTTAGAAGGTAAGTATTTAACAACAAATAAAACAACAACAAAACTGTCAAACTACTCTGAGCTCCTCCTTTGACACAACAGTAGACTTTACTGGTGCAGAATATCTCCTCTTTTATTTTAGAGCCACAAGCCAGTAACGTGCCCTTGTGGCCCAGAAAGCCAATTAGGAAGAGCACTGCCAGCTGGTTGAGGCAGGTTATCCTCCTACACTACTTATGAGGCCACATCTGCAGTGCTGAATCCAGTGCCAGGCTCCTCAGTACAACACAGACATGGAACTACAGAATAGAATCCAGTGGAGTGTTACAAAGATGATGAGAGGTCTTGAGTATCTCTGCTATGAGGAAAGGCTGAGGGATCTGGGCCACTTCATGTTACCTTTGACCTAGTGCAGCTTTTTCAGTACAAGGAATCCAAAGTAGTAGAGTTTGTAGTCAAGGAAGACAATAATCAAAGTTAGAAGACAAATGATCCTATGTGAATAGGATGAAAGAAACACAAACATATTTTCAGAGTCCCCACAGATTTCTCTCTAATATTTCATTATTCCCAATATGTTCTTTATTCTTCACTGCCCTTTGCCACACTGCATTGTGGTCTAATAATAATGCAATATGATCAATATAAATAATAAAATATCAATGATTCAATAATGATTATAAACAATGATTAAAAATCAA
>JAOWBP010002559.1:1271720-1283604 GCA_028571105.1 Tragopan temminckii
TTCGTGATCCTTGAGGTCCCTTCCAACCCGGGCCATTCTGTGATTGTAAATCGGGGCTTTAGCACATCTCTCTTTCTCCCGGATCACTTACAAACTACAAACACAAACATTAGTTTCCAGCAGTCTTATTAAATCATCATTTGTTTGAGAACTAGACATCTCTACCATAAATAAAAAGCACTGGAAATTCTGCTGAGGTTATCAGAAGGAGAACCCCATTTTGATCATTTCTGAATCCAAAAACGATTCAGAACAGTCTGCCTATTTAGGATTATATCAATCTATATTCTTAAAATGAAAATCAGAATTTTGGAATAAAAGATTAAAACATTTAAAAGTTACTTCTAAAATCTGGAACTAAAAGCGCTCATTATAAAAACAAGACAAAGAAAATGAGAGTTAATTTGTCAGCCTATATTATCTCTGTTAAACCCATTTCTGCTTAAAAATATCTCAGCTCCCACATCATATAGCTTTGAAAAGCTTTGGGACTGACAATTTTGTGGCATGAGTGTGTCAACTCCTGAGAACTGTTACATTCTCCCAGGCTAAAAAAGACAAGTCTTTTGTAAGGTATATATAAAAACAAACAAACAAAAAAAACAAAGCATGTAGCAGTGCATTAGTTAAAATATATTAACAATGTATGTACAACATTACTTGGGGTCAAATAAAATGCATTTGCTATGCAGCATGAAAATACAGAAGGAAGACAAGTGCTAAAGTTATTAAGCATGGTGCGGTTGGGGCATCCATCTGTGTCTAGAGTGGGATGCAGTAGAACGGAAGAGCAAAAAAAAGAAAAAAAAGAGAGGAAAGAAAGTTTTGGAAGTTTTTTTTCCAAATTAATTCCTTCCTTTAAAGACAAGGCAACAAACTGTTTATCTAACGTGCTCAGACAAAATGAGAATGCAACTACAATATTTCCCCCCACAAAGCAAGCTGATGACAGTTTTATTGCAAACAAGAAGTAATTTATTTTGTTAATAAATCTTTTATCTGCGTAATGAAATGATGTACAACCTGCATCTGCTAGCAATCTAGGCCCTTCTGTGTTCACTGCCACATTACTTTGCTTGCCTTGTGTTGGCAGATGCACTAAGAAAAATCAGATTCTAACAGTTTGACCTCTCTCACTTCTTATGTTCTCTAGGGGATAATAAAATCCAAGATACAATCCCACAGCAGTTAATGAAGCTTAACCTCACACCCTCTTAATTACCAATGCATTACACCAACTATAGGCATCATACTCCTCTCTAAGCTATTTTACATTGCTAAAGAAGTACTACTGTGCTATTATTTAGCAACATAATCCAAGCTGTATGTGAAATCCCACTTATATAAAATCCTTTGATCCTTATGGGTTTTGATAACTGTATAATTAATAGTACTTAAGAATTTTAAACATTATCTATTTCTGCAGCAATAAATATGTTGTTCACGTGGTTCTATGCAGCTATCTCACAATGTAATATTGTCACAGGTCTGGCTAAAGAAACATGGGAAATAAAAAACTGCGATTCGCTGTTGATCTCTAATTGCAATGATATTTAAAGAGTTTAAACTCACATGAATTTGAGGCTCTTTCATTATGTTAATTTTTAGTATTTAAAGGACACCAGATGGTAAGTAAGGAAGGGTAAATATTTTCTTTTCAATAATGTATTATATAAATGTCAGTTTAAAGGGCCCTACTCCCAAAAGGGAGGAGGATTCTATTTTGATTGTAAACACTTGTGAAGACAAGGTCTATTGTTAAAGAACACAAATGACTGGATACAGATTTTTTTTTCTTTCAGAGGCCCTCGTACCACAATTTATTTCCATCTCCAGGTAAGGTCGTTAGTTGCATGGAAATTTTTCTTTGACATTCAAAACTACCAGCCTCGAAAAATGAGAATTGTGTGAAGAGAAAAAGGGAGGCAGAATTCCATTGTTTTATGGAATAAAAAAAAAAGCAATTAACTGAAAGTACTCTAAGAGTTTTGTTTTGTTTTAAACCGAGTGAATATATTCTTTGCTTCACATACACAGAAGTTCACCCTATAGTCATGCCATACTGTAGTAACTCTTTGCTATTACTTCCTCCCACTATGGCTCCATTTCACAACACTGAAAACCAGGAATGCATGAGAATATTAGATGATGTTTTCTTACTTATTTCATCATTTTCTGAATCAGTTCATGATTCCTTTTTTAAACAAAAATGCAACAAAAAGGGGAATGACGGACCAACAAAACCAATGTGAAGACACTAAATAAAATGAAAGTACCCTTATCCAAACTTCTGCAGACTCTACTGCAGTGTATAATGCCCTGGCCTGAACAGATTTCATACCAAACAACAACAAACATTATTCATAAACAACTTCAGTTAGTGAACTATTGCTCGCAGTGCACAACTGAGATTACTGATTCTACAGATTTACCAAAAAGACTTGTAGAATAGTTATTTCTCAACACTGAAGCCTGAAAATTTGCTTATTTTAAAACTACTATGTTTGCACCTATGATACATTTAATAGGCCAAGAAAGATCTCTATTTAAAAATAAGCTTATCATTTCAGTAGTGAGGTGAAAGAAAATATCCTAATAAGCAGCCAAGGATTGGCAGACAGGAAACGTGAAATTTAAGCCTGGTTCTGGAAAACCCTTTTATTGAATTGGTCCAAACATTTGACAAAAGATGAAGCTTTACACTCCTGAGAGTTCTCAGCGTGGGTACCCCGTAACAGGATTTCATTCCTTTCAAACAGAAGTGATTTATTTTCCAACATACCCTTTCACACCCATGTAAAATGTGTCAAGTTCAAAGTAGTTTTGTAACACTGAAAACTGGAGTACAATTAATATAATTAAAATATTTGAGCTTAAGGTTTTTTGTTTGTTTGTTTTTTGCGTACGTGCTTGTTTTGTTTAAAAGAAACCTGGAAACAACAAGAATAGATTTTGCTAAGTTCTTTCTGCATTCCTCTTTTCAGTGGGAAAAGAATAAGTGTGCATCTTCTATTCTTCAGGTCAAGTCAGTTTAACCAGGTTACTGGAGACTGAATTTTTGCAGGCTTTTTCAAACAGCACGCGTAAGCAAACTGTTGTATTTGAAGTATACTTTCACTTTTTCTTTTTTTGTTTTAGAAAATGTTTGGGATTTTATTTTTATTTTTATTTTTATTTTTTTTAAGTAAAACTTTCTGCCAAGTCTTTTGACCTTGCTTGCTTTCTTTTTGTTTTCTTCTTTTTTTTTTTTTTTTTTAATAAATCATTATACTCCTCCACATGCACCTTGCAGCTTCCTTATCAAGTGATGTTGCATTTTTTCTCTTTTCACTATTGTTCCCTTATTGTACTTAAAAGTACAGTGTCACCAGACGTACAAGGTAAAGACTGAGTTGGTGACAGAGCTCAAGGGGAGATGTAGGACTTGACTGGAGGTGGAATTCTGGGGAATGCATTTCATTTTAAGAAGGCTATCCTGCGTAGTCTAGATAGGAAAAGCATCCTCTCTATAAGTAGTACTTTCCTGGGCTATTCCAAAGTAAGTTTTTTTGAAATGTTCTTTAGCCTCTATTCTTGTATGTGAGCCTCCAAAAAGACAACCTTGAAAGTACAGAAGTACATCTATGGGGATGTTCAAAAGAATACACAATCCCCTTGTTTTGCTTTTTCTTTCAAAAGTTTAAGATTTCCTGTGCAATAAACACAGCCATATATTAAATTTTGCATTCCATTCTCAAACATATACGCTATATAAAACTTCAAAACAATTGGCATTAATTTTAGAGTTTTGAATTATGACAATAAAAGATATAAGCATTAAACACACTGAAACTAAGGAAACACTCAAGAAAAAAAGCATCTTTTTTACCAGTCTCTGTTTTTCAGCTTGAGTACATAGTTTTTCATAATTTGCAGTCTAAATCAGATTTGGTACTGAAAATGGAACACCAAGACGTAAGAAGGCTGAAGGAAACATTATTATTGAATTAATTTTGCATTTACCAATGCAATCAGTTTTGTTTTATGATCGATCAAAGAAGCATACCACGCTATTTCTTATATTGTAGTCTATTTGATTCCCACTACTTATGCTCTTATAGTAAAAAGTTATCCTTTGTTGAAGAATATAAATTGAACAGAAATGCTCTCAGATGTTTAAAATACTTTCTAAAAACAGCATGTATATAGTTCTGTAGGTTTTACTAGAGGTGTATAATTTTTCAGCCTTACGTCTTAATGCCAATTTCCTGAAGGAGCTTTGACTACAAAAGGCATGAATATGTTTTCAAAGGATGATGGATAAATTGGTGGGTGGTAATATAATATATCTTAGGCAGCTGATCAGGGCTTTTTATCCACTGCTTGTCTTTTAGTTATACACAATTTCAAGATAATTATGGTCTATAAGAATGTCTTTTCCCCTTCCTACTACCAGCAATATTTGTCTTGGTTATAGGTTCAAGAAACTTCCAATCACATCATAAAATTAGAATAGGGCAATTACGGCATCTCAGCAGAGAACTATAAATAGAGTGACCACACAATAAAGACATAAGGCACATAAAGAATTGTCTTTATGTAAAATAGCTAGAATACTGTAGAATATACTGAATCCATACTTCAATATTATAAAATAAAAAACAAGCACAAATAGGTTGACATACATCAAAATCAGTGATGCCTTTTGCCTTTCCAGCGTATAGTCCATTCAGCCATTGAAAATAAATTAATTGCTAACGTCATTAAATAAAGTGCAATCTTATCCTCAGCGGTCAGATACATTGCCTCAACAGCCTGACTTCATTTTTCTGCCAGGAGAGGACTTGAAGCACCTGACGGTCCTCTCTTTCAAAGGTCAAGAAAAGCAGTTTACTTCTATGATTTGGACAATTTGGCCAATGCCAGTGTCAGGCCAACTTTGCCAGGTGATGTATTTTAGGGTAATACATCCTCGCTTTTCAAGAAGTACCTCAGCTTGCCAACTGTGAAAGCACATAATTTTCTAGTTTGATGCCTGGCATATTACAGAGTTACTTCACTGAAACAATTTCAAGACAGCAACACAAATCAGACAAATCAACTCCATTGCACGTTGTCTGTTACGTAAATGTAGTATTGAACAGTTGAGGTAAAAGTAGAAAAGCACAGACAAGAAAACTGCTGGATATGTAAAAATACAAATGGAGGAGGAAAACGAGACAAAATTGTTTTCTTTGATTTTCCTGCAGTAACATTGTCCACCTTTTCAGATTTAATAACACCACCACAGAGGAATGGAGTTACCATTTCCTAGTGGCTACTCCTAAAAGCAAGAAGGAAAGCATTCCAAAATCAGACAGTGGGGCTCAGTGAACCACGTCAGACTGACTGACCAGAACTTCAAACTGGCACAAAGATGGAAGTATATAACAGTGTCTGTTAGCAGGCAACAGCAGAATGAACAGGAATTATGAAAATTATGACAAGCTATAAACAATTTATTTAAAGGTGAATAAAGAATGATGAAATCCACATTAGGTGGTTCATTTTAAGACATCTGAATATAATGCACTAAAAATATTAGATTTGATAATTTAATGGGAAAAAAAACAAATGCAATGACCATTGTATGGTCAATCAGACAGTGATTTTATTAACACCTATTTAAGCACAAACATTACTAAAAATATGATATTTATTATGCAACTCATAATTCACAATAAAATTCTAACATATTTGTTTAGATTATACTATAAAATAAAAGAATACATGAGAAAAATTTAATTTCTAAATCAAACTTTTTTAGGATGAAGATGGTTGAAAAAAAAAAGATTTTTCTAACTACAAGCATATAATTTCATTAGGAATGCACGTTTTCATGAATACTGGAGATAATATTGAACAGATGAGGCACAATCTACTATCACCAGGTAGTGAAAATGAAAAGCAATCATCTTGACCAGTCTCTGAATACTCTTAAAGAAAATGCCAGGCTACACTTGATGCAGAAGTAATCAGCAAATTATATATTACTTGTGTTATCAGGAAAAAAAGAAGCATTAGAAAGATATAAAATATTTAATGAAATTTTCTAAGATTACCCCCATACTTCTGTACTTTTTATAGTGTCGATGAGGACTGTTTCCCTATAGTGGAAAGTATCAGTGTTTGATTAGAAGCTCATTGAATTCTGAAAGGAACCTTTCTATACAACCTGATTCAAAGACGACCATATTTCCTGGTATAAAAAAGCCAGTCAGAATGAAAAGTCTGAATAAAGGAGGTTTTACTTTAAGATGTTAAATACTATTCTTCTTTTTTATAGGAAACTGCAAAAAGTATCTGTGCAAACTGTATGCTGCTTCTCTCCCTCCCCACTATATTAGAAGTTGCTCCACTACTTTGTGTTGTTAGATTGTTGGAAGCAGTTGGGTTTATTCAAGCTATTCAATTTAGCCAGCTTGTCTGCCTGGGTTTCTTCCAAAATCAAAATGAAAGATAAGTAGGCTTCCAGACTGATCCTCAGGAGGATCTTATTCCATTTTTTTTTTGCAGAAGCAGGCTAGCAAGTTAAATTTAATTCCCAAATCTGGCTAGTGTAAATACTTCTGCACTTCCCAGCATATTCTTGTGGATCACCAACATTAATTTGTTACTATATAAACTTTATAATTTATTTAAATTCATCAAGAAATTAGAACTTTACTAGCTAAAAGCTATGAGTCTTTACCTTTAAGATGTTGGCTGGAGGGTCCTGAGCAGAAGCAACAAACAAGTCATGTCCACAGACAACTCCCTCTGCGAGAAAATATTTCAACAGCAGACTGGAGTAAACACCATATTTATCTTCCTCTGTGGAAACAAGAATGTTTGTAAATAAAAAATTCCAACCAAACAACCAAAACAAACAAACAGCAAAATGAAAACACCTGCCTGTATTTTCATGACATTATAAAAAGCCTATGTAATGTAGATTTGAGATAATAAGCACAGTACGAATAGAAAGTTTTAAAAGTAACGCTTCATAATGGTGTATTCCTAATCTTCCAGGAGAAATAGTTCTTACTCACATGGCTGATTGTATGAAGTGGATGACATACAGTACAGTGCTATTTTCATAACAAGTTCTTCCATTGTTTCAACCAAGCTGTCTGAAATCATGGTTCAGTTGGAAGGGCTTTTGTTAATCTCTCAAAACCGTGGTAGCATTTACATTCTTAATGCTTAAAGCGTTAATAAACCTGCTTAGAATATCTATTAATTTTTTATGCATGCTAAAGCTAAAGGTTACTTCGTATTTCACAAGATGAAATACTGAAAAAACAGACAAAACCCAGCAAATCTGTATAAGGCGAGTCTTCAAAAGAAAATTTTCAACTAACTATTCACAGGCAATGTCACTTTTAAAAGCTATCCACAGCAGAACCATGAACACATTCAAAAGACATATGAGCTTATTGTTTAAGAGGTGAGACAATAGCTGTGAACACATGTTGTGAATACTACCCTAATGAAATCAACATACAAAATCCCACTGACTTGAGGAAGGCAAACATTTCCTTCTGCACCTCTCTGTTGCAAGTTAACTATCAGAAATTATCAGTACTAGAATGTCTTAATGAGCTTTCTACAATTAAAATTTTATCATCACTCAAAACTGTGGGAGAAATGAATGAGTAAATAACTTCTGAAATTCGAACTGTCTCTTGGTTTTCTCTGTTCTTAGGAAATATAACAATGGTAATATTAACAGCCTGCACAAAATATTCCTGAGTGTATTATAGCCTAATTGCCCAGTAAAATTAAAATCATGCCAATTAGATAGATAGATTTTCTTTTTGCAGAACCAACAGTACTCTTATTCCATTCTTTGCGTGACATGGAAACAATTTCCTTCCTATTACAAATCATATATGAAAATATTAAAAGAAAAACAATTAGAATCAAAACCAAAGGCTGAAAATGAGAAAGCTGTCACTCGGATTCAACTTGTTAAAAAAATACAAACAAGTAAATGACATTTAATATGTACCAGAATGGTATGATCTGGAATTCAGCAGTCAAAAAACAAAAACAAGAGACAATAAACGAAGTGGGATGGGAGGAAAGGAAGAAAGATGTATATTTGAAAAGGAGAAAGAACATAGAAGCATAAAATAGGAAAACTTAAGAGCAAATCACTGAAAAATAGTGTTCCACTGCTGCATTCCTGATACCGCGCACAAGCACTGACACTTTCTATAGTTAGATTAACAAGAGAAAGAAATTTATAACTGAAGTTTTCAGATTCACTGGGGAAGGAATAATTCTCCCAGAGACATTTCTCATCCTCTACAGCACACCAGGCAATAAACAATTTATTTCCTGCCTTCTCATTTCACTCTTAAATTTAGTAAGCGGGATGCTTCTTTCTTTTTCTTAAATGATAAAAGATATATGCCAGTAATCTGGCAAATTTCTTTCTTTCATTTCTTTCTTCTTCCTTCTTCAGAATAATCCCTTCAGCTTCAAGATTACCAACGCTGTTGTGAAGGAGAAATATTTATACTAAAACTTCCCTTTCATAACATTCGCAAAAAAGGAAATTTGATTGAAAAAGAAATGAATTAAACGCAACTCTAAACCAATGTCTTCAGATGGAGAAAAATGCATCACAACACAGTAGCTAAAAAAGGAAGCTACAAAAAACCAAATATCTGTATAGACCAAAGGAAGCAGAACAACTGCAATGCTATTGCTACTACTACAAGCAATAGATGGATCCAGCTTATTGTAGGCTGAGGGTTTCAAGAACTCAGATTGTACTAATCTGTCTTTGAGAATGTTAACCTGCTCACAGGCCAGATTCACCTTCTAAACTACTTCCATTAACACATTTACGTAAAAGTAACATATTTATCTTACTAAAAATAAAGCAGTGAAAAATATGAACGTATCAGTTCTGTGAATAGTATACTACTCACAAATTACTGCTATTGTTCCCTATTAAAGTTTCACCAGGACTGATTTCCAAATGCATTACAGAATTACAAACTGCAATTTCCTTGAAAGTTTAGCGCCCTTAATTAAATATTTTATACAGTTTAACCTAGCTTGCATAAAAACTCACTAACAGTGCTACTGCAGAACTGTTTTCCTAGTTACTCGGCTCCATGCACTGTGCCATGACCAGATGATGTAGATCCATTTATGAGACTAGATGGAGACAAAAGACTTGCTTCAGCTACAAACTGAAGCGAAGAGCTGCGGGAAGCAAAAAGCAGAGCTGATGCTGACTAAAGATTTCAAGAAGTATTAGCCTTGTCTTTCAAATTTATTTAAATTGCAGAGCTTAAATTTCTTCAAGTGGAAAAAAACCCACATATCTAAAGTAATTCTCCTTTGTAACTAGAGTCCAGGAACAGAAACGCTTCCCATCCCAGTAGACAGTGGCTTTCTTTACAGCTATTCCTGCTTTAATTGCTTTCTGTAGTATAATTGATGTTATTTTCAGTATATTGTCTTCCATGTGTTAATCTCTCCATCTATGAAGCTCTCAGATTTATAGGGGGCTCTGGCTCTCAAACCAAGTGGCAGTATGCTATCTATTTAATTTAAAGAAGAAAAAGTCTGAGCTACCTGGAAGAAGTCACCAAGCCCCCCACATAATCACATCACTGCAGCAGATGTCAGTGGAGGCAACACTGTTAGACCTCCCTCCCTTGGAACAAAAGATGAAAAGAAAGATAAATCAGGCATTCTGGAAGAATCCTCAGCTATAACATCTACCACATCTTCGATGGATCAAAAATCTTGATTTGTTATTTTATTTACAGCTTAAAGTTCACCTTCATCATTTGGAGCATAGAAACACTGAGTAGTACTGAATACAAACAAGATTTAACTCACATTGAATGGAGAATAAGCCAATATCACATTTAGTTCGAGTATGTTACGGTTTGGATGTGAGTGTGCAACTATACAAAGAATCTCTCTGGTTCACTGTTTTTAATATTAATTATTCCTTAGACAGTAAAAACGTACTTAGTGCCGTACCAAACATAAGACAGAAAGTCCATAAACTTGGGTAAATCTAAGAAATCACATTGCTGATGATGTAACTCGACTAACAGGGAATAAGGCTGGAGTAGTTAAGAATAATTTTTTCTTCACATTTTATTTGAAATACTGAAAAGTTAAACTATAAGAATGAAGTGACAGGGGACAGGATATAAACCCTTTCACTGACTTATCCTTATAATTTATTCTGTTGAGTGATAGACTTATTTGTAATGTAACAGGACTAAATAAGGTTTTACACTGACACACCCTTCCAAATCATGTTTTGCAAATCAATGAGGAATTTTCACTTTATCAAATGAAAAACATTTCCATTTGGTGTGAGAGAACATCACTTCAGCATTAGCTTTTCCTTTAGTCTTCTTACCATGATTTTCATAACAGTAAACTTCAGAGGAAAAACAGGAAAATAAACTACTGGGGAGTGATCTAAATATAAAACACCTTATGGTCTGCTACAGTACTCAAAGGATTAAATGTGTCTCAGAAAGCCTTTACAAACAGTGTATCTTGAATTGTTAAAGTCAATGCATCTGTAAGAATCCCTCAGTTCTTCAATTTGTCACATAGAGGATGGCTTTTTATTGATTCATTTCTAGGTCACTAAACTTTTGTGGTATTCAAAAGATCTAAAGTGCACCCATATGGGGCTTTTCTGATAGCATCCATTGTGCCCTGGCTTCAATAGTTATGTTACTATTCAAAACCATAGGGGTGCAGCTTTCTTTTTACAAATAAACAAACAAATCAGTTAGCACAGGTATTTCAGAAGCTCACTGATTATTTGCTGATAATTTTGGTGAAATATTTACAAGTGTTTTTGTTTGCTGATAACTTTTGGACTTAATATTTGATGGCTAGGATACATACTCAAGAGATACATTTATTCTTCCGAAACTACTCTGACATCTAAAAGGACCATCTCCATTCTATACATGTAGGAACCAACACTTAAGTGTGTTTCAGTCAGCCAAGAAACTTAAGAAAAGCCCGAATCGTTATTCTTAGCCTCCCTACTAAAGAGCTGTCCCACCAGCAGCCTTCATTGTGAAGTTCACTTTCTAGCTAATAAGGCGCATAGACAAATGAGACTCGTGCAGCTGCAGACTCTCTTCTGGGCCCAGTTACCCCAAGTCACACAACAGTCCATAGCCTTCTCCGATTCTTTTTGAACAAAGAGTATTCTGCAGCTAAGTAGCAGGTGAGTAACTAGTGAAGCGTGAAACTATACAAGGGAAAGAGATTATTTACCTACAAGTTATGCATATTGTCTACAGGACAAAACCTCTTCTGATCTCACAGATAAGAACACAAAATAGTTTATTGTGACCATTATGTAGTGGCCTTTTTCCACAACAACTTGCTTTCATGGCCAAAACAGACGTCAAGAAAAAGCAGTACTGTCAGTATCAGCACAGTGAATTCCAGCATACAGCCATGTTGAAAATAAAGGAGGAAGACCAATTCCTATTTATGGATCTTCTCACCCTACGCTGTACAGGTTGCTGAACACTTTAGAGACATTCTCAACATCTTTGTGCGCAGACTGCCTTGTGCTACTCAGAGGGATCAGTGGGTTGTGGAATTAGATACAAAATTTTAAGGCATGGAGTTCAGTGAGAGCACAGAAAACAAAGAGAGAAGGTATGAGAGAGGAAATGCAACTCACGCAATGACGGAAATTTTATGTCTATATATGAGGCATTACTAACTAAAAAGTCTCCAGCCCTAAGCAATCCCCCTGCATCAGAAGTATTCCCGTTCCAAGGATGGGATTGAGGAGAAGCACCAAAACTTGGAAAGGAACAAAGAGCCAGGAACAAAATTGACTGTAAGACAACACAGA
>JAOWBP010002559.1:1292994-1304545 GCA_028571105.1 Tragopan temminckii
GAGGCGGGAAGCGCCGCGAGCGGCCGGGCCTGCCCGCCCAATGGGAGCCCGCCTTGTTGGCGCGTGGCGGGCGGCAGTACCGGGGCAGGCCCGGCTGCGGGACGTAGGTGAGTGCGGCGGGCGGGCGGCGCGGGCCGGCCTTGAGGGACGGAGAGCGGGCGGGAAGGGGGGACTGGTCGTTCCGCCCGGCCCTGCTCGGCCGCCTCAGGCGTCGGCGGGGCGGCCTGACCTGTGTGTGTGTGTGTGTGTGTGTGTGTGTGTGTGTGAGTGAGTGTGTGTGTGTGTGTGTGAGTGTGTGTGTGAGAACGGCTGTTTTGCGCAAAGAAATTACAGCGTTTTCTGCCTTCGTGAAAAGCTGCCCGTATGGTTGTTCTGTCAGTCCTGTGTTGTGGCCGTGTCTTGCGAATGTTTGTCTCTGCTGCCAAGTGGCATAGCAAACGCTTCATGTCCAGCCTAGCTTCTTACGAGCGGCACGGAGCAAACGGAGCCGTTAGACGTTGTTGTGTGCACACCTGCAGCAGTGCTCGCAACGCTCCACCCCGTTCAGAGCATACATCTCCTCTTGGTGCTGCGACGAAACACGGTGCTTCTTTGCTCGTTTTTGAATAAAGTGCACTCATGCAGCTGGAATTGAGTTTCAGAGTAGGTACGAGTGTACCTGCAGTGCAGAACCCTCCCTTCTTCCATCTCTTTCTGTGACTGGCAGTTGTCCTGCTCCTTCATTTTTCTCATCTCATTTCCCTGCGGGGCAGTTAAAAGTAGAGGCTAAATGTCGGGTTGAGAACCTGAGTCCTGCAAGCACTTTGCGACTGGCAGCACTTACCTGTGCTATGCTCCTACCACGTGTACAATTTCTTGCATTAAATGCATTTAACTTTAGCCAAAGATGCTGTAAATCTCACCGTTTCCTGAGCCATTGTAGGCCAGCGTTGCTAAAAGAGAAAGTCCTGTATCCTTCTTTTCCTCTGCTTCCACTGATTGAGTCCAGCACACTTTGTCAGATCCTTTCCAGAGCCGACTGATCTCACTCGTCTGCCTTGGAGCTACCTATCAGCCTTCGTAAGTCAACTCTGTGTTATGCTGCTGAGTATGTGCAATAGGAAAAAGGTACTGACACACAGCAAGGAAAGGGGCATCCAACCTTCCTTCTTTGCTACCTATCAAATGTTGATTCAGCTCATGCTTGTGAACCTCAGTTATTTCAGGATTTTCTGTATTTTAACATGAAGGGATAAATTTTGTGAGCTAATGTCCTCTCAAATGTAGACAAAAAGTCTCAATGTTGCACCTTGCAGTAGGAGAGACCGTTTCAGATTTTACTACAAAGTTGCGGAGAAGTACAAATAATTCTTTGATATAAGAACTGAGTTTCAGAAATTATTGCACTAGTTCCATTTGTGCTGTTGGCTTCTCCTCTGTCACCTTTTAAAGTAATGGATGCAGTCCTACTGCTTGAGAGAGCTGGTCGAAATAAGCCATCTTTGAAGGATTTAATCTATTTTTAAAAATTGAATATTTAATACAGTAAAGCTCTACAAATGAAAACATGCTTATGAAGACACCACTTACAACATCTGAAGAGTAGAGAAGGAAGTTATTATGTGGACTTCTCTTAATTTTTAAGTCAACATTGCTTCATTTTCAGGAGTAATGCTAACTTGTTCACTCTCCTTGAATTATACTGAAAGTTTGCTTATGGTCACACATCCACTTCCCAAGAGATGAATTTCCAGCCATTGGGAAGGATCCCACTAGGATCAGGAAGAAAGGCTGCATAAAGCAACTTGTCCTTAGGTGTACCCCAGTAGGTAGATGAGTTCTGTTATTCCTGCAATATGGATGAAACTGAGATGCAGAGAAACTAAAGAACGTGCAGATGATTGCAGGTGGTCAGAACTATCTCTGCAGAGCGGTAGACTGAGTGATGGTTGCTGGCTGATTTCGTACTCAGCTCTCTGCAGCAGACTTTGAAACTTATTTTCTCTAGATTTCAATGCCCTAAACTGCAGAATAATCAACTTCTTATATAATTCTGTAGGCCTTAACTAAATGTTGATGATAGTTTAAACTGCAAGTCCTAACTCTGTTTTCCATTTTTTGTACACTTACTGATCCAATTTAGCTATTGCCTATGCCAAATGCAGATCTTAAGTTGGATTAGAAAGACTTTGGGTGAATTCCCTCAGGAAAAAAATGGGAAGAATACAATGGGTGAGTGAGAGAACCATCAAAACGTTTGGGAGAAGGTATGCTTGCAATTGATCTGCAAGCACGTTTGTAATTTTTCTCTAAAGCTGTAATTTATAGATCTGGGGAAAGTCCCAATGTACTCAGAACAGGAGCACTCTTCAAGTAAGTTTTAGAAGCTGTGCTTGGTGGGAGGAAAGCACCTGCTGCTGTATGGCAAAGCGGCTTCCCTCCCAGCTCAGGAATGCACCACGTTAGGCTTGGTTCCAGCAGTATGGCCACCAAACCAGATTAGTGCTGAGTCAGCTGACCAGGCAGGGCTGCAGTCACGTGACCCCATGCCCCACAGGGTGCTGCTGGGGACTGAAACAAGGTGGCTTGCTTCTGGGATGTTCTTAAGTACCGAACAGCATGGGTCGTGGATTACGGCTGCCGAGAAGATGCCTTCATTTTCCCTGATCTTTGAACTGCTTAGAATGGGAAAAGTTTGAAAGTGCAGGCTCTTCAGGCCCTGAGCCAACAACTGGAAGGAATGTTTAATCCTGGAAGTTCCGACACTGAAAGGCTGAGGAGTGAAAAAAGCTTAAAAACGACTTATCCAATCGTTCTGTGCAAAGCGTGAGGATTAGTGTGAGAGTTTGAGACATACCAATTGTGTGATATTACATACGTACAGTGTGGTTTTCTTCAGAAAGCCTTTGGATGTTACCTAAATGCTGCTGCGTGTCTTTAATACTGAACAATCGTGATAAGAATCTGAACCTGTGTCAAAAGGGGATGTCATTTAAACTGGAAGTACGTACGTTAGGGCACATGAGTTGATGTGGTGCATTTGATGGTGTGCTCAGTGCTGAGGACAATGGCTGAGTGAATCTAGGTCGTAAAAATGTTATTACTGAGATGACCACTGTAATGTCAACTCACATCTTACCTGAAAGTAATGTAGAGTTGCTGTAGCAGGTTTTCCTAATGCTGGTATTGTATTTAAGAACTGGTGTATGTTGGATTTCCGAAGAGCGTTGTTTTCCGCCAGGTTTCGTCTTCAAGGGCAATATTCCAAATAATCTTGCTAGTTCTGTGAATACTCTGCAGTACCAGCAGATATTGGAATATAGGCAAAGTTTAGTCCACACCTGTATGGAGGAATTCCACAGAAGGTGCACTTTTCTGGTTTAGCTTTTTTTTCCCCATTGCCCCTGCAATGCTGCAAAACCCGAATCCTGCGGAGTGCTTTGGCAAAGCTTGAGTCTGCCCCAATTCCATTCAGAATTCCATTCAGAACCAGTCCCATTCAGAATTCCATTCAGAATTCCTCTAAAACTGTAACTCCATTTGCTGAAAAAATTTTAAAGGTGTTTTTGCAGTGGAGAATTTTCCCTCCCTTCTGCTCTTACCCCAAACCTAACAGCGCTCTTTCAACGGCTACTTCTGCAGTAGTTTCTGGGTTTAAAAGTGTACAGAATCTGGATCGTAAGTCTTAATAGTTGTGTGACAAAAAAGGAATATGGCTTTCAGGTTTTGCTGAGAGTGAGATGAGTCAGAATTTGGTGGACTTCCATTTAGATTCACATAGTTGTGACTATCCGTGTTGTGTGGTGAACCAACACATTGCTGTAAAATGGAATTCTCTCAAATTGTGTAACTGCTGTGAGCAGAGATAGAAGTCTTGCTTGGTTTTCAAAAGACAGGTGCCTGCCTGTTACATTCAGCCCAGTTCAGCCTAGTTCTGTGACAAAGGGACCCTTTAGGTTGTTTAGACTAGTAAATAATTACGCCATTAAGAACTAGATGAAGAAAATAGGTGTTTTTGACTTTAGTAGACAGGAATGAAAACTGAGATTATCTGGTGTGAGTTACAAAGTTACGTAAAGCATAAGCACACAGTCCAGCAGAGCTCACTTCAAATACCGACAGCCAGACCCTCTACTGAGTGCTGAAGTTACATTGCTCCAAATCTGGAATAATGTGATGAAGAAAGTGGAAAACATTGGACATCTGGCTTCTTTGTAGCCAAGCCTTTCTTTAGCAAGCTTCCATTATTCTTCATCTCAATAGATTCTACTGCATCTACCTCCCGTTAGGAGGCTGCCGGTTCCATGCCAAAGCTGCAGCTTTTGCCAGAATCCCATCTCAGGAGCAGAGATAGCTACACAAGATACTTCTGTTCAGTATTTGCAAATCACAAAGGTCATCTGCTCATGTCTAACTCAGCAGTGCGCTGACTTGGGTCAGATATGGCTGGAGAGGTAACAGTGCTGTAACTGGTGCAGCATTCCTGTAACCATAGAATAACTGTTGGAACAAAGATACGAAATAATACACAGTTCTGTGTTGTAAATGGGAAGGATTAAAGACTGTGGTTGCTAGTGTAGAAGTATGCTTCTCTAATCATTCAAAGATCTTCTATGTTTTTGTGTTAAAAATAATATGTTTCTGTTGTTTCATTGCAACGGGTTCTCTGTTTGGGAGGAAACAACACCTGAGCTTTTAGTGTTAAACCTTATAGCACTTGCTTCTAGGATCTCTCAGTTCCCATCTTTTCATTCTCCCCGAGAATTAGAGCTGTCTCTGTGTCCCGTGTCAAAGGAAGGACTGTAGCTGGGCGTCCTTTAATTACGTTTTTATGTTTCTGCCAGAGCCGTCGCACACTTCTTGAGCTGCATGTTTCCACCATCTCTCTTCATCAGCTGTGCTTGCTTTCATCCAAGAAATGTGAAGCAGCTTTTGGCCTTGATATTTTTATACTCTTGCTTTTCTTTTTCCTACTGAATTTTTAGCATTTCTGGTATAAAAGATCTAAAATGCACAACTGCAGGAAGGTTTGCAGTCATCTCAGCATACACACAGCACTGTGAAAGGAGCTGTGTGAGCAGACACTGGTTTTCCTTTTAGAAATGCAGTGTGTTATGAAGGGCAAGCCAAACTGTGTGCTTTTGGAACAATCCTCATGAGTAAGCTTAGATGGAATAAAATCTGTTCGCTTCGTAGAAACTTAGAAATGGTTTTTAAGAAGCACTTCAGGCGAGGAGATGCTTGACCATCTCTGTGCCGTTTCCCATTTTGCGAATATTCGCGTCCCCATTTGAAATGTGGATTTCTCGTAGGTACCTGTGGCAAAATGAGCCATATGGGCCTTCTTTGGTAATCTCTTTGCTGCCTGTGGCAGTTCGGTTGGTGGGCCAGGAGCGTGCTCAGCGTCGTGCAGGCGCTCGGTACCTTGGCTTAGAACCATCCACTGCATTTGAGGAAGGAGCCTCTGCTCATCTGATTTCCTCATCATTGTGTCAGCTGTGCCTTTACTTTAAACCTTCGAATTAAATAGTAGTTTAGTAGCTGGCTTTTTATTTTAGTTCATGCATTTTAAACCCAGAACTCAGATAAAAAGATAGTTCCAGAATAAATCCAGTATATTATTTATGAGTGGAGCAACACATTAGCATTGAGTTCACAGTAGATCATATCGCTTTTATTCCGTCTTACAAGCTTAGCAGCACAAACAGAATAATCAACATATTATTTGGCTGTCATCTGCTGAACAGAAACCAGAGATCACAAGGAGGTTTTCCCTAGCTGCAGTGATGGCCTTTTTGTTCCAAGCCCCCATCTGGGAGGGCCATGGTGTGTTATCATATGGAACGCGGGGTTTTCTGTAATCTGCTTAGCTGCGCTGCAGTTTGAATCTTCATTCCATGTTTGTGTAATTTATAATTTTAATGAGACCACGGCTCTTGTGGGCTTTGAAATATATTAAAAGCTCTTTTGTGCATATGCTTTTGTTCTTGCTTAATAGGCTCAGTGTATTTAAAACTGATGAATTTTTATTCATGGATTTGGATGTCTGGGGATTAACTTAGACTGAATATCATTGCACTCATCTATTGATGTTCAGAACTTTTTAAATATTTGTATCTGTAAGTGCAGGAGAACTTACAGAACTCGTGTTTTATAAATAAAATGGTTCAGAAATGATATAAAATTTTACAGCAATGATAAAAAGTGCTGATTAATGTCCTTTTTTTTTCACTGCACAAACTCCCATGCAATATAGCTTGCATTATGAAGAGTAAGTGGTTGATGCCATGTATGTGTGTGTATTTAGAATTTCCTAACTAAAAGGCAGTTTGATAAACCATCAAGTATCTTGCAGGATTGTATCAGTGACAAGCACTTGTCACTGATTTTCACTTGGTTTTCAGGTTCAGGTAACTTGGAAATGTAAATACTTAATTTTGTCTGAATATGTGTTTTCTTTCTCCTATTTTCTATAGCTTTTTTATGCACGGTTCACATACTTCACTAGAAGGTGTTGCTTGTAACTGGGAAGTACTGATGAAGAAATACACTAAGATTACTTATTATGGTTTTATGCTAAAATTGGTCTTTTTTTCCTGCTTTTGCATTTCTCGACTGTTTAACAATACCTTCTCTGATTCAGTATTTTTGTTAAGGCCTCATAGTGTATGATTTCTGTGCTAATAAACCACCGTGAAGTACTCTTCAAGGATAACATTCTAACCTGGAACCAACAGTGGGGCTAAGAGGAAGACACTTGTATCTCTTCCTAAATGCTTTTGTTGATGGTGTATGTAAATAGATGGCTTTGTTTTACGTGAAGGGCTTTTTGTTGCTGCTTGTTTGGCTGTAATGACAGATATTTTAAGTAAACATCCTCTGAATTTCTTAGTGCATAGGGAAATAATTTCCTGCTCTTCCACTCACTGCTTCAGATAGAGATGCCTGCATCCTTTTGGAAGGTGTGTCAGCACTGGGAAGTGCGTGCAGCATGTGAGCCACGGAGAGCTTTGGTTTCTGTAGGGTCATGGATCTTGAGTACCTAGTGCGGATACGGGACTTGGAACTCTTTGTTGTAGTTAATGAACATGCATTTTATGTGTTTACATGTCTATTAATATTTCAAGAAGGTAAATTTTTTTGAAATTGGAGATAAATGAATGTGGCATAGAACAGAGTTGTTTGGCCCTCAGGACACAGACACGGTGTGTGTTTCTCATTCACCAGCAATGGGACTGTGCTGTCTGTCAGACCTTTGGCACCTATGTCCTAACGCTGATGCACTTACAGGAAAAAGTGAGTATTTCAGCATTCCTCAGAGGCTCAGATTTGCCAGGTATGGCCATGTCCTTGCTCCACCGTTTGGATTTTGCTCTTCAGCAAAGATGGGCACAGAGAGTTGCAGAAAAAAACAGAAGGTCCTGGAACGTATCTGACCACTGACGCAGCATTTTCTGCAGGGTTGCTAAGAGGTTCCTCCCCAAGGCAAAGAGAATCAGTGAGAACTGCCTGCAGTGTATTGTGAGAAATTGCTCATTCTCACGTAGGTAGTCTGTAGTTGTTCAGCACCAGAGGATTGCATTATGCGAACTTATGTTTACAGGCCACGTTATTTATCAGCTTGAGATCAGTAGATGAAGGAGTGTTTGTTGGAGACAAAGTCAGTGCCTAGTGGAGGTGATGTGGAAGAAGAATCTCCTCCTCCAGAATGTCACATGAGGATTTTCAGATTTGCCAGACTGAATCCAGTGCAACTTCTACAGCAAAACAGCAGCTAAAAATACAAGTCAGGTTCTGCTTGTCCCCTGCGTGGAAAGGTTATTTAAAATGGTGTCTTGTTCTGCTTTAGATGTTTGAAACCCTCCAATGGGTACAATTAGCATATTTAAACTATTTTATATTTATTACATTGCATATCTGATACAGGAAGAATCTTTCCCAATGAACACCTTTTTATTTAGCCACATTTTCATTGGCTATGACTTTGGCTTTCTCGTACTGAAAGTTTTGGCACTAGATGCTAACCTGTGCCATTGGTTATCTGGAAATGACCAATCTGCTCACTGACTTCCTAATTTTATTATGTACACAGTTAATTGTAATCCAGGATCACAGCAAACAAGATGTTAATTTCTAGAGAATCTACCCGCATTTCTCTCAGAGCGTGATTGTTACCAAAGCAAAGAATACAAAGAGAATAACATTTGTGCTATCCTCACAGGAGCTGTCAATAAAAGATGTAATAGGGGATTTAGGAATCTGGAAATGGCCAACTAATTTATGTGAATCTATTTTATTTCAGCTAGAAAGACCAAGCTCTGCCTCGTCTGCACTGCATATTGCAGAGCACAGGCTGTCTATAGAAAACCAGGCGGCTGCATATGGATAGTCCCTTGATATCATTCACTTGCTGTGTAATCTTATTATGCAAAGTTCTAATCTTCACCTAGAATGAATGCCTCTGGGTCAGAATATAGTCATATCAGGGTTTTTGAGGTCATGTTTTGTGATCCTTAGCTTATTCTTCTAAGTAGGGCTGGGATTTAAAGAGTATTCCCTAGACGCTAGCAGAGATAGATGGTAAAACCTGCTGCCTTTTTGGAAGACAAGACCAACATGAGGTCCCTGGTAGGATTAAACTTGATTTGTAGCTGTAGGATTTTTTAACAGATGTATTATTGGACAGGGAATAGGGGGCCACCAGCACAGCGAAATTGGATCACGATTGGCATTCTCAGGGAGTCCGCTGGCTGCTAAAACAGCAGCTGCATGTGGATTTGACTTCTTTCAGGTGAAGCGACTTCCAGTCATTTGGAAAGGATGGGATGAAAAGGAACCTTGGTGATAATTTTGATGTCTGCAAGATTTAGTACCAATGTAATGGGATTATCGGTAACACCTTCACTGCAGAAAAAGCCACCTGGCGCTATAACTGGCAGCAACTGCGAACTAATCCTTTCCCATCTCTTGGATGTCATTCATGAGGCTCCAAGTGATTTCTACCCTGCTAGCTGTGATTAATTTTATAAACAAACAAACAAAAAAACCACAGTGACGGAAGCCTAGACCATGTAAGGAGAAGGGAACAGAGGAGAAGAGTAATTAGATTTTGCTTTATGTTTGCTGCAGGGGATAAGCTCTATAGTTATTGTAAAAAACAAGCAAATTGTGATAAACGTGTGTGTAACTTTTTGTCATCGATTTAAAAAAAAAATCTATTTTCATTAGAAAAATAATGTTTCAGCGCAAGGTTTTCAGCTACCTACTGTGTAAGTAGTAGTTAGTACCTGGAGGTAATTACAGCAGGTTTTATGGCAATAATTCTGTGATAAGGATGTTCATATGGCACATCCGGCAAGTTTTGAAGGGGGCTGTGACTTAAATCATTTGTTTTATTGTCCTTTATGGCCATATTGTGCGGTGGAGGTGCCTGCCGACAGGACTTTGTAGCGAAACGAATTGTGTGATGTGGAAAGCCATTCAGCCATTTAGCATAGTTTTTAAACAATGCCATGTTGATAGTTTTCTAGAATAGCAGTTGTTTAATGATTGCTTGGAACCCACTGTTTTTTTTGTTTGTTTTTTTTTAAAGCTCTGAAGTAATCTTGTTAGTTTCAAACTGTATAATCTGTATTGTACGTGTGCCCTAATTTGAAATTACACGTAACTTTCCTGAGGAGAGGTAGAAGCTGAAGCTTATTAGGAGCTAAGAATTTGCCACTGCTACCATAACCATCTGATAAAGCCAGGCGTTTCAGAAAGTCATGTGCCACATCTGTGTGCCAGGACTAGTGAAATCCATGTCTCTTGGATTAGGACTTTATTTTCATACCAAATGCACACTGCAGAGTCTTTGAGAGTCCATTAGTTGGAAAGTGGGGAGAGCAGCGCTGGAGATGTCTTCGCTCCTTTGCTATCCTCTTGGTTTCCTGCCGTGACAGCTGCAGTCATAGGCAGAGCCCCACTCCGTTGGGTCTCAGGTCACTCCAGCACTTAGATACTTCTCTGCTTTGCTGGTGATTGAAGAAAAATAGTGGTGTGAGTTGTGCTGCCTTCACGTGATTAACCCCACAAGTGTTAGTTCATAAACATCTGGAGTCCCCAGCTCCATCTGAGCTGAAGTGGGTTGCAGCAGTGCCGGCAGGCAGGGAGAGCCTGTGTTTAATGTGGGGTTTGCAGCTCCCCGGCATCCATTCAGCTCCACAGTCCTGCGGAGGGGAGGATGTTCCCATAGTAGGCAAGTGGCTGGAAGCCTGTCTGCAAACTGGAGTAAAAGAAGTCCATTGGAGTAGCTGAGTCAGCGAACCGTTGTCAACGTTCCCTCCCCATTAATTTCTGTAGCCTGGCTATGTGTTTTTTGTTTTGCTTGTGGTTCCTTTGTTTCTTTCAGCTCCTACTCAACTGCATCTTGCTGACGTGCTGGGAGGGACAGTCAGTTGTACACATGGGAGTGTCTGCGTTAGTAAATGAAAACCCGATAGCATTTCGTCTCTTTGCATGTGCCTGATTGGTTCTAGCCACTGTTCTTCTAACAATACTGTCCGTTGCTTGTTAGATTCAAGAGATGGCTTTATGAATGCTACACTGCTTGCTGTCAAATGAACGATGTTCTTCTGTTTTGCTATAGACCAGAGCCAGCTGAGCCACGTAGCGCCGTGCCATGTTTCGCAATGCCCTAGGAAAAACCTTTCGATTTCTCGGCTATACTGTGCAGTATGGCTGCGTAGCACACTGTGCCTTTGAGTACCTTGGAGGAATTGTTGTGGTAACTTTCCATTTTTATGACTTTCAAAGACATAAAAACTGCAATGCTAAAACTGTTATATGTCAGAATGCCGTTATTCCGGTTTTCTTCATTTAAAAAATTTTTTTTCAAAGTGTGTTCAGTAAAAAAAAAAAATTAAAAAGCACAGCTTTTCGGACAAGTCAGTGCTTCAGGCATTGCTGAAGCAAATGGGAAGCAATATGAGTAAGCATTTTGCAGAGAGTACGTTCTTTCAGAAAGGCCAGAGTTGCAAAATCCCAACTCTGTGCAGATTTCTGGACGTTTTATGCTGCTCCTCCCTTCCCCAGATATTGCTGCTGGAGATAATGGGTTTGGCCAAGAGCTCCTCCTGCAGCTCTTGTGATGCTTCTCTTCACAGAGGCTGAAAACAAAGGGGTGGTGCTGCTTCCAATAAATCCTGCGGAGAAGGTGCTGAGATGTGTACTCAGGAAGCCATTGCACCCAGCTGTAACAGAGAGTCTGGAGGCTGTCCTTCCTGTTTAAATATCAGATGTCCCACTGGGGGTTTAACTGTTCCTTACATTACACCTTTTGTAATTTAGTAGCAAATAATTGAAAACACGTGTATTTTAGATAACGGCAATTGGCAAATAGTAATTTTTTCTCATTTATTTTTAATTTTCAGTGTTCTGGACCTTCAATGGAACCAACAATTCAAAATTCTGATATTGTCTTTTCGGAGAACCTTAGCCGACACTTTTATTCCATTCGGAAGTATGCTCCTTTGTTGAGACTACATTTTACAGTTAGTTTGCCAGAGCTTCTCACTGACCACTTTCTATCCAT
>JAOWBP010002559.1:1355233-1367664 GCA_028571105.1 Tragopan temminckii
CCTGCTGCCACGAGGGCAGAGGTTCGCTGAGGTGCCCGGCCCCTCCCTGCCCCCCCGGCCCTCTCTCCTGAGGGCTCAGCACGCGCCGTCCCGAAGGGGAGGGCTGGGCGCCTCCTGGTCGTGGAAAGGAATAGGGCCGTAAGCACGCAAAGATGTTCCCTTGGCTATAAGCTGAGGTCGGTGCTCTGATCTTACTCTTTGTACTCTCTTGCGACGTTTACCAATAATTGTCCGTGCGAACTCAGTTCACGGTTCACCAAGCCTTTAAACGCACGGTTTCTGCCACCTTCCCCGGCCTTTGGGAGGGGTGAGCAAAGCGGCAGCTGAGTGGGAGCTCTGCAGGGGTTGCCCCTTCCCTGCATCCCTCAGCAGTGTGTGGAGACAGGGCTTCAACCTGGGCTACAGGGAAGTGAGAGGTTTTCTGGGCGGATGAGAGAAACGTCGCCTGATCGACACGGCTAACTTAGTTTTGTCACAGTTTTACCATTTGAATTCGTTTCGGGATTGGTGCTGGTATCCAGATGGCAATGTAGTTTAAATTCGGAGTTATTTGAGAAATTAGAAGTGTTTTTATCTGACACTGTGGTTGTCCGTAGTTAGTTGTTCAGCGTGCAATTAATTATAGATGCTAAGGAATGGTTTCTGAAGCCGGTGGAAAAATTTTGGAGGGGAAGCAGCCATCCTTTTCTGTTTTAATGTAACAGATTGCTGTTTATGAACTCTCAAATGCCCAAACTATGAAAAGAAACCACTGCAGTGTTATCTAGCCTTGCCTGATATTACAGTGAAATATTACAGTTATAACTGGTGAGGGGTCTGCAGCACAAGTCGTATGAGGAGCGGCTGAGGGAGCTGGGATTGTTTAGTCTGGAGAAGAGGAGGCTCAGAGGAGACCTCATTGCTCTCTACAGCTTCCTGAAGGGAGGTTGTGGTGAGGGGGGCTTTGGCCTCTTCTCCCAGGCAACAAACAGGACCTGAGGAAATGGCCGCAAGTTGTACCAGAGGAGGTTTAGGTTAGACATGAGGAAGAACTTTTTCTCTCAGAGAGTGGTCAGGCACTGGAATGGCTGCACAGGGAGGTGGTGGAATCGCCGTCCCTGGCAGTGTTCAAGATGTCTGGATGAGAAGCTACGAGATATGTTTATGTGCTTGTAGTAGCAATGGTGGGAGGAAGGTTGGACTAGATGATCTTGTAGGTTGTTTCCAACCTTCCGATTCTATGATTCTACAATCATTGTGTCTCGGTTTCTCCCATGTTTTACTCTATCCCGTTTCTGAAACCAGAATGTTAGGTTTTGAGGTACTGTTAATCGTAGGTTATTGTACTCTCTCTGGTCTTAGTGCCTTTTTTAGCTGCTGATCATCTTTCATTACTAGAGATATCAAAATCAAGTTACTTCAAGATTTGCTGGAATCAAAACGGTGTGTGAGAGAGGAAGAGCAGGGCAGAATTCCTACCAGTTCCTTTTGGTAGCTCCTGGCCTGTAAGTTGCTATGGAGTTAAACCCAGCCATAGGCTTTGCTGCTTTCACCCCTTCAGTGAGCAATATGCTAAGTGTGTGCTATCTTCAGCACGCACTGTTCTGATGTTCTTAACACTAAGCACTATTCCGGAAAAAGTTTGTTAGCTCTCCTCTGTACTTATTTTATTCATTTTTTTTTTTTCTCCTTAAAGCATATTTTTCTTTGCTTTCCTCTTTATTTTATCACCAAGAAGAAGTAGGATTCACGTGAATAACGCCAATGAAAGCACCCAGTCTCTTACTGTTCTCTATTTATTGCAAGGCTGTTCTGAGTCCAATGTATTCTGCCTGACTATCGATATTAAGAGATTACATTTCCTCACTTGCAAAAGTCTGCAACAGCTAATCATCCTCTGTTAAAAATTGTTCTTAATCCTAAATTTCAGTGCGCCTGGCTTCTACTTCCTGCTATCAATTCATATATACCTTTTGCCCTTTACAGTAGTGTTTTAAACATACCTACACAAACAAGCACTAATTATTCTTTGTTTTTTTATAAATATGCTAAATTGAGCATATTTAAGCCTTGCACAGATAGATATTTTAAGTATTTTTTTTCTAGTTCTGCTCCTTATTTTTCCATCTTTTTACGTTACAATTAATAGGGGTTATTAATTAATGTGACAGTTAATACTACAGTATTTCCTGGTGGGGTCTCACCCATGACCTGCTTTTTTCATTCTGATCCACTGAATACATCCAGAAGATTTTTAGTTTTTTCTCAAATGAATTTTTCTGTCAGAACTGTGGTAGATAGCTGACTCCAAAGAAAGGGCTAAGTGAGGATTCTGAATTCTGTCTCTTGGGAAGAACTGTTTTGTCTGCGGGAGATAGTTTGTCCAACTTTGGACAGCGTTAGACTTCTTTTTTAATCTAGTGATTAAGAAAAATCTTTGTAAAGTAGACATAAAAAAACCCAACACGTTAATGTGTTTTTGTTCATTTGTTATGAGAAAGGTTTCAGGGACTTGAACGGTAAGTTATTGTAGAATTTGCCTCGATTGGGTCAGATTTGTCAACAGTAGAGAGAAAAACAAAGTTTTGTCTCCTGGGAGATGGGGATATGATAGACTAAATGTCATAATGATGTGAACAAATGAGATGTAACGTGCATTGAAAATATATGTTTTCCATTAAATTTCCACAAAAATGATTGAAAACGTCTTGGGAGTTATTTAAGCAATTTACAATATTGTTTAAAAAGGTACATCTGGGCACACTGAGTACAGTCTTTTGTCGTTCATTAGCAATGTATTTAATGAGGGTTTTTTAAGTGATAGATAGTTAAGGTAACAGACAAGTGACAGATTGTTTGTCTTGAACGATTTCCCTATTTCAGGCCCATTACAAAGCAATTAGAAATCTGACAGCATTTTTCCTCTGCATTACTGATCATCTAAAGTGATGAGAAATGAGAGGTGATGAATATTAATTGTGTATTTTCATATAATTATCATAAATTATTACCTTGTCTAGTGTGCTGTGAGTGAAGTAAACTCAGCGGATGAAAACTCAGACAAAATTGATAATTTGAAAGATTTTATAACTTAGATTTTACTTTTTTGTCTCTCAAGTGTGGTGTCAATCAGTCTAAATCAGTCAGATGAACGGAGGGAAAGACAAGGATGCTTGTACTTTGCTAATGTAGGTCAGCACAGTATTTACTCCTGCATCCTCTGACAAATTATCTGTCTTTTCAAACCTGCCAGATTTACGTGGAACTTATATCTGTGCCTGTGCAGCCTTTTCTATAAATATTTACTTAATGTGTGAGGTTTCAAATGGTTTCAAAAGCGGATACTTGGCTGAACTAAAAACCTGCTATTTTCATCTTTGGTAATGTTCATTTGAATTTGCCACCTGTTTGCGCTGTGTTTTTTGTCTAGGGACCCCAGTCTCTTTAAATTCCTGTTGTGAACAGACTGAGTAAGGCTTCTTTTGTTGATATAACTTGATTTCTTTCTGATTATAGTTGAAACAAAAGTTTAAGGACCCTTACCAATAGCAAGCTTGTCCAATGTCCAATTTGCTAGTGCAAATTGCCGTACATCTAAAGGCAATGGAGCAACAACTGTGGCATCTGTAATGCTTGCAAGCATGTCAGGTCAACAGTTCATATTAACAATAGTTTCTGGGAAATATAATTATCAGCTTAAATATTTAGATTTTAGATTGTTTTATTTTAATTGGCTTTTTCCTGATAATTGGAAATGTTTCCACTTATTTGTTGAAGGTCAGAGTGCTAATGGACTTTCTGATTACTTTCCTTAGAGATACTCTTTATAGTTAATGATACTTTCAATAAACATTTTTCCATTATGTAGGGTTTTTTTTAAGACTAAACTGCATTCCAAGTATGGTGACAAGTTATACAATGGCTTTTAGTGGTACAGTGAAGAACATAGTTGCTGTACTTCAAATGCCATTTCCTTATATATTTCTGTATTAAATAGAGGTTTTAGTCTTAGCCTAAGCTAGGATGTATGTTGTCTTTTCAGTTTCAACTGTAAGTTGTAGTTTGAAGGTCCAGTTATGCTGTTCTAATGGTTAGTTGCCACTGAAAGTGGGAGGGCAACAGAACAGCAGCCCATGTTGCATGACTAGTCAAACGGTTCCGTTTGTCTAAGAGGTTTTGTAGCTGTTTTCAGTGAATGGAAACAAGGAAACAGCAGATCAGTAAAAGCAATCTTAGTTTATCATTTGCCTAACTATTATAATTTGGTGTTATTACAAAAATACTATCATGCATTGGATTTCTACAAATGGAAATATTATTTAAAGCTATAAGAAGTTATTTGAGGATGGTATCCAGTGCAGAGGGAATTGGAGAGAAGATATCAAGCATCATTTGATTGCTGCCAAGTGTAGCACTGTTGGGAAAATCAGAGACATAATGCCATTTTTACATATTTACATATGTAAGGCTAGAATTTATTACTAAAAACATTAAAAACCAATTCTAGTTGTTGTTTAGAGCAAATTATGCTTCATTGTTAGTGACACAAGGGGAATTTTATCAACCAAAAGTCTTCTTTCTGGCAAAGGATCATGGTACATTTCTCCCCTTCCTCCTCTCTTATGAAACTCTAGTATCAATCTAGAGCCTTTTGTTGGCTTTATTCCCTGCTCTGGTGTTGGACAGATGGGAATATATATTTCTTGCTTCTGACACAGAATGGAACACTTTTTTGTCCCTTCACCTTTCCTTGTGCTAAAGGAAGAATCTTGAAGAGAGTAAACATTGTTATCTAGTGCTAGTCAAAAGGATAATTTCATCAACTGTACTTTGAATGGATTTGTGATAGAAGGGTCAGCTTAGTCGTAGCTAGATTGTTCGAGATAAATCCAATCAAGGTATACCATGCTGAGTTAGTTATGGGTATTAAAAAATTGCTTTGGAAAGCTCAGTATATTGGCGACTACTTTTCTACATACATATTTACATTAATTTCAGCAGAATTGCTTAGATAATCATTCAGTCACTAAGAATAGTTTAAAGAAGCGTTTTCAAGTATGATTTTTGGCCTGCGTTTTTGGAGATAGACATGGGAAACACACGTATTGAGGGACTGGATAGCGTACCTCCAGGAACTGGATGGAATACATCAGAGGACATCAGAGGAAGTGGAGGGAGCTGGCCAATGCTCTGCATGGTGATTAGGGGAGATCCCCTGCTACTGAAAAGAGGTAATTGTTACATCTGTCTTAAAAAAAGGCAAGAGGGAGGACCGAGGAAATAGGCTGTATCTCACTGCCTGCAAAGATTATTGAGCAAGTCCATGTAGAAGGCATTTCTAAGCATAAAAAGGAAATGAAGATCACAATCAATTGTACTTTTAAACAGGAAACAGCAAACAACAAAAATCTAATAAGTGCTCAGGAAAAACACCATATGGCATGCGCCACATGGATGCATAACCTATATTGGCAAAAGATGTGTGAGTAAAGCCATTGCAACTTTTCACTCATGTCATTTGTCAAAGTAAGATGTTTAATTTGCTACCATGTGGTAATTTGTAAAAATATAATTAAGTAAATATTTTAGTAGCATCATTCTCAGTCTAAAGATGAAGGCACAACAAAAACGTTTAAGGTATTTTTATACATTCTCAGTATAATATACTCTCAGTTTTGAGCAAATAAAGGGGAAATTTCTCAAAATCCTACAGATTTTTAGTTTATCTTTTCCTTTAAGATTTTTGTTTTTTCAGAGTTTGTGAATCTTTCATTCTGGATCCATCTGCAGATGACTTAGTGATACTGGAATATTTTAAATAATTTTATCTTCTCCAGTTTCTTCAGCTATTTAGGTAACAGTTCTTCCTCTTCAGTCCCATGGCAACTGGAATGTCAAGTCACCGTGCTAGTTAACTGACTCCAGTCAGGGGGGTTAACTGCATTTTTGTACCAATAAAAATGAAAGCACGATTACAAAGTTCAAGACAGTGCACATCTTTGCTGGAGGGAAGAAACCCTGTTGTGTGAAGGCTGTGGTCAGGGCATGGCAAGGTTGGCTGCAGGAGGGAGAGCTAGGGACAAGCATGATAACAGGCCCAGCTAAGTCAAGCAGCTGGGTCAGTGAGCGCCCTGCTTTGTTCATCAGCAGGCTTGGGGTGAGAAGACAGGGATGAGGAAGAGCAGCAACATGGGTTGCCAATCAGGGTGAGCCTCAGGTCTGGTGACAGGGTTCAATGCAGCCAGCCAATCATTTCCAGGCCTGACCAGAAGACATCCTGTGGGCTGGGGCCCACTGCCAGGCACGGCTGCTGTGCAGGTGGGGCTGCGGCTCAGGCCAGGCTGAGTGTAAGAGCTTCAGCTTAAATGCAGCTCCCGCAGGAAGAGATGTCGGCCTGGGCTGGGGACACCCTGCAGAGCTGTCTGGCGGCTCCCCAGGGTCACTGAGAAAGGAGGAGCAGTTCAGCTGTGCCAGTCGTGAAGCTGGCCCCAAGCCCAGGCAAAGCCCTGGAAGGGGGATGCGATTAGGCACCATGCAGTCATTTAAGATTCTCGAGGTGCTGCTACCCTTTTTTCTCTGCTTCCTAGAAAAGTGCATTAGCAGATGGTAGCCATTTGAAGGTCTGCAAGTATAAGTGATGCCTAACTTTTCATCTTTTACAGCTTTTAATCTCCCTTATGGTTAACCTAGCTAGTAAAACTGCTACGACAACTCAATTATCAATTTTCTTGGGAACTCTTACTTTGGTCAAGGAAATATACGCTCTCATTTTTCACACTGATTTATTTTCATTAGCATGGAAACTTAATTCCTCAGACCCAGAGTACGTTTTGCCTGCTCCAGGTATGAAAATATCCCATTTCTCTGGTGTTTGGGGTGTGGCAGACACTTAGAATATTGGATGCTGTCTAGTTTTTCATGACTAAGTGAGATTAGATATTGAATGCTGTCAGATTCTTGTATTATCCAAAAAGCATTATTTAAACATTTTTTTTCTACATTAGGCCTAGTTGCCTAACTAGGCAATGTAGTTTTCTTTCTTCTCGTGAGAGTACTGGAGAAAAATCTTTCATGGCTTTCGTGGTCTGGAATGACAGGGTTTTGGTGGGGGAGGTGAGAGAGAAAGAAGCAGCAGTTTCTTTGTACTCAGCAATTCAGCGATCTGGGATAAAATTTTCATTCAAGCCTTTGGCAAGGTTCCCAACAATTTAGTAGGATATGAGTTTTATACACAGCATGTACGTATTCTGTTATTACTCAGGATGTACTTTCTGAGAAAAAATTGTAGTTGTCTAATAAACTGTAATTAGAAATGGTATTGCAAGGGAAGAAGATTTGGCTTTCCTAATAAAAGGAGAAGATCATCACTTTGTATTTCCAGTGTTTGTATGAGTTGAGAACAATTTACTTGATGCTAGTTAGCCAGATGTAAGGTTTGCAGCATTATTTGTTGATGAAAGTCCTTCCCAAAGTGATACAGACTGTTGTCCAGAAAGTAATGTCTCCTCTTTATTTCCATGGAAACAACAACAGATACGAAGAGCGCAGTAACACTGTTTGATAGAGCAAATTCTCAGCTACAAAACACTATTTTTCAGCATATTCACAACATTGGCCAATTTGTGGGGATGAGCTGATCGAGATGCACTTCATTTTGTGATATGACAGCTGTATCAGCCTGTTTGGAATGTGGGTTGTCTTTCATGTCGCTGTCACCCCTGCAGAAATGCACCATCCACCACCTCACTGTGCTCTCATTTACTGTTTGGTCTCCCTACGTGTTCGGCAATTGATGATGAATGTCAATGGGTGTCATTTTTTCCGCATGGAGGAATTCAATGGCACACCTTTGCTTGGTAATGCACTTCCGTGTCAGACACTGCTTTGTCAGGCTGCCCCTCTACTGCCATGTTTGCATGGCAACAACAAATAACAGAATATTGGTGGAAGGTTCAAACTCTACTGCCGTACCACCAGTGTTTGCCTCTGCCTTGTTACGCCAATGTAATAAAATAGGAGGCATTAGTTTCAGAGTCGCCTTCGTACATAACGCTATCACTTACTGGGTGAATGATTATGAAATATTTTTCATAAATATATTAGATTTATAAAACCATCAGACATTACTTTGCATCATATAAGTGATGTATACAGTGGGTACAATAAAATCACGTTTAGAATTTTCACAGTTTTTATGACGATTTATATACAGGCGTGCACCAGACAATGTTTCAGGAATGTAGTACTTGAAACATCCCATTCTCATCTGTCAATTTAAAGCTATATTAATATGGTTATCTGGAGCATGCATGTAATGCAACAATAATGCAAGTGCAAATAAGTACGAAATGTGTCTGGAGAGAAATGCTTTAACAATGCAAGCAAATAATGAATAAATGTAAGATTTCCTTAACCCCTCCATTATAATTAAGAACTGATATTGCTTTTATTTTCATTTTTAGTATATTTGATACATAAATAAAATGCTTTTACCATGTAGAGAGTGCTTTTCTTGAGAAATCACACAGGATGTGCAATTATAAAAATAAAAATATATAAATTTAAATATGTAACTTTAAATAGAATATCAAAATAAATCTTTTGAACAACTACTGAAAAATTATAAAGAAAAAAAATGTGTTTGTCAAATATGCAGTATAAATAAGTTAGTTAGATTAAAATGGATGACTAGATAGATATAACAAAGAGACAAGCAAATAGTGAACGTCTAAAGGATGGTTGTTACATCTGATGTACTTCATTGCATATTGCAAGTAATTGCTATCCATAAAAAATTCCATGGCTTCTGTATAAGAGATAATTTGACAGGCAACACCAGTACTAAGCGACAGCAAGTACAAATCCTTGGCAACTGTCATCCTGCTGTTGAATTCGCATCCAAAACTGTGTGATAACTTTGACCCGTGTAGCTGTTACTGAACCAATATCTGTTCAAGTATGTTTTTCAGTTATGGAAAAAAATGTTAGACATGAGCAAATCAATTTCTTAGAAAAACTATATGGACTCTTCTTTAGTATACTGTTGTTTTCTATTTAAAGAAGAAATAAGACGAAATGTGCTTTAGTTTGGTAATAATGAATAATTGTAAAATTCTTCTAGAGAAGAAAAATAAAAATTTTGATCTCTTATAGATTAAAAATAAATCAGCAGGTAGGACTAACTGAAAGCAAAATTTTCTGTTGTAGTCATTACAAAATGTCTTCATTGATTTGTCCATGAATAAACAGCAGTTTAATTGCTTGTAAACAGAACAAAAAGTTGTTAGAGCTCTTCAGGTTTTTAGCTTCTTTTTAAGCATTTTTTTTTTTTTGTTTGGTTAGTTATTTGTTACTTTTTCATTTAATATCCCGCTCAAATTTCTGTTAACCTTTTCTCCTTGTATCTCTATCTGGACATTTTTTCTTGAGCCATAAAAATAAGATCCCACATGTTAGCTTAAATTCACTTCAGTTGGATAGAAATTTTGCTTAATTAAGGAGTGCCAAGCTATTTTTCCTGGCTATTAAGCACCATTTCATAACAAGTTTTTTATGAGATTTCCGCATATTAAGTCTTCATTTTATTACGTTTAATCTTCAGAAGGATGGGCACCAGTGTTATGTCTAAATTTGAGTTTTCTCAAGGTATAAAACAGTTCAGCACTACAAGAATAAAATTACTCTTGATAATTGCATGCTTCTGTTTTCTCTTTGAAATCATCTCAGTTAAGGTGTTGGAGTTGTTCTTGGGTACCCTAAGATTTACATATACTGTGTGTTTAAAAAGTAGTTATGATGGTAGTAATTGTTAAGAAAAAGCTGAACAAGGACTGAGGTACAATAATAAGAACAGGATGGAAACATTTTCTTTGCATTTACTCTCATTTAGTAAAGGGAGCTTTACACATTGTTAAAGTCATAGCCCTTGGCTGCACTAGACCAGTTGTGTAAAGGTTTACTTGGCACATATAAATAACATAATCTCTAGTTAATACCAACTGTAATGCTAAAATTCTGTCAATGTAGTTGGTGCAATAGTTAAGGTTAAAAAGAAGAAAGTTATCTACTGAATAAGAAAAAGACAACTAATAGATTTCATTGTACAAACAAATTTTCCTTTGGTTTTGTAGTTGCTTTTTTTTGCTGTTTAAATGCGTAACAAAACAGTCTTTTAAGAAAAATGGATTTTACAAAAAAAAGTCCCTCCTGCTGTCACTAGTCAGAATTTGAAACATAGCGTAGTAAGTTCAGTTATAATACTAAAATGATTTTTTTGATTGAACTCAAATGTTTGGTATTCCAGTGATCATAGTATTTTATTTAGTATAAGGATTTCTGTGCAATGCTTGCAGACAAATTTGGAAGTTCATGCTTCTTTGACATCTTTATAATGTCTTAAAAAGAGAACGTTCTGACAGTTAAGAATTACTTGAATATGAAAGGAGATGGAGGTCTCGATCTCATCCTATTCCTTTCTGTCTTCTTTATCTTTGATACTGCTGTTGGCACAGTTATGCTAGTGGTGATTCGGATCTTCTAAAGATAGGATAAAGTGAGACTGTATGATCTTCATATGGGTCAGTATTCCATCCAGCTCTTTGAACTGTGGTCCCTAGTAATTTCTTTTTGCCATTGATAGTAGCCTCAAATTTAAAGTTTGAAGGCTTTTTTTCCTCATTATTTTAAATGCTTCTAAAAAATTATGTATTTCTATGATAGAATTTTATATTCATTTTATATGAAGGAAGGCTTGTACAGACTTGGTGCTAGTGCAGTGTAGTATTGCTGAAATACCTACTGAACTTCACCATTATCCTGTCTTACAACACAGTATACAATTTCCATTATGCTTCTGGCTTATGCAAAGATATTAATAATTCAGCTGAATTCTGAAGTAAGCGAATTGATTTGGATTTGCAGAAGCAAGAATCAGGGTGAAACTCCTAATACATTTTTATAAGGTATTCTCCAACTTCAATGAAGTTGTTGTGTGCATTTCAGTGATTAAGTTTTTGGAACTCCTTATAATCAGTCATTAATAATGTAAACAGTGAAAAAACAGAGCATAGAATTTTGACCATATTTATCGTATTTCTCTTTTAGGAAATGTCTCTGTTCCTATGCAAAAACAGCTCTTGAAAATACTAAAGGGAACCAAAGCTCTAGATAACTTATATTTGCCCATAACGTGTCTGCAGTGAGCAATTGTATCAAGAAGGTCAAAACTTCAAGATTGTTCTACACATCAAACAAAATCAGTTCAGAGCTGTGATGGTCTATCGGATATACAGACAGCTACAAATGAAGCTGTACAGACAATTTCTGTCTTACAGTATCATCCAAGAGAAACCTCAAAGTGTTCCCACAGGTCAACTAAGGTAATCAAAGCTTTTCTCTGTTGCTTTTAATCTAATGTTTGATGCAGTTCAGTCACCTTGTAATGATGATTCAGCTGATATTCTTAAACAGACCTTGATAACTTTTATTAAGGTTTCTTGACCTAACAGGTTCTTAGAATACATCTTTTAAAAAATGTATTGATCTTTATCAAATATTTCCAAAAGAAGAATAAAATTACAATAAAAAGGGCATTCCAGTTAGCCTTGAAATTTTTAGCGTGTGTAGTAATAGGTGGTTTATATTCATCAGATTGATTTTCTTTAAAGGAGAACGTGATTCTCCATAATGAATCCAAGAATGAGTGGATTCCATCTGGAAAATGCCAAGAAAACAATTGAATTTTGGAATGTACCATGAAGATGACTAAAGTGAAAAGCTTTTTCTTGTTAGTGTGTTCTATTTGGAGTTGGAAAATTGGCACTAACCTAGGCAAATGTAGAAGATTACAGTTAGTCCTTCAACTGTGTGCTGACGTGACCTCAGATAGAGTACAAATGGCCTTAAATTTGTTTTTAAGTGTTTTCTAATACTGCTGAATCCAAAACCACCGAGTTATATATCATTGCTAATTTTGTATGATAAGGTACGTATTTTAATATATTTGTCCCCACATGTATGAAACTCTAAAACTCAAAAGGGTAATTTATATTTACTTTTTAAAAGGGAGCAGATTCTGGGTTTTCTATTATTATGATTGAGCACTTGATACAGAAGTAGCTACTCTAATTTGGTGGCATGACGTACTTTAGAAATGCTTAAAGAAGACAAAAAGGCTTGGATTTTTATGTGGTCATTTTGACATTTAGGAAATGTGGAAATTATAAAATTGTTAAGATTGCCCACATACCAGTATGTTTTAAGTGAAGTATCAGTTCAGCATACCCTGAAATGAATGGGAGTATTGCCAAGGATTTTCGTGGGAGAGAGATTAAAATCTTAGGCCTCAAACCAATTTTGAGTTTTGCATGGGAGCCTCTTCTTGCAGACTAGGACGGAGACCGTATGTCACAAATGTTTGTTCTGAAGTATGAGTTTTCATTATGATTTGCCCC
>JAOWBP010002559.1:1376687-1403789 GCA_028571105.1 Tragopan temminckii
TTTTTTTTCTTTTTTAAAGAATATGTGATTTGTTTTTTGTAAAGTAATGTGTGATTTCTGTCACTTTAAAACATTAGGGGAAACTTTTATCATTCATTGATGAAGCTAAACCTATATTTGTGCTTTGGGAAAAATATATAAGAGTATTTTCACAAACTGGGGGTCCTCTTTAGTTTTAATGAATGCTAATACCATGACTTTTTTCTTGAAAAGCTCATGGAAAACTTCAGGGCAGGGGGAGGAAATATTTTGATTGACAGAAAAGATGGGATGTTTATAATTTTAATCAAATTTAGAATTAAGACATACTTCAAAAAATATGTCAGACTAGTGTTAATGAGTTTAAAATCTAATGACAACAGCTGTCATTATTAGTTAAACATGGCCATTGTGCCTATGGCAATTAATGACACTTCTGAACGTGCAGAAACAAAAAATTCTCTAGTATTTAAAGAAAGGGGAGTGACTGTAAACTTATCTAAACCCAGGAATGTGACCTGGGCATGATGTATTTCCCAAATACAGAGGCTTCTGTAACTTGAACAAAAGACATAATTGAATGCAATATTACGTGGTGTTACTACTAGAACATATTTTAGAAAACTTGGACATTTTCTCTTGTTTCATAAATATATTTTAGAGAAGTTTGTAATTTGTTACATTACATATGAAAAAGTTTCAGATTCATTTCTGCATTACTGTGTTGCTCCCTTTAAAATGCATTGCTCAGTTTTTGGAATCTATTAAAAAGTATTAACTGGGCAAATTATGTTCTGTGATTGATAGAAACAAACATTTTTTTGCAGATTAAATTTTGGATCTATGAGGTTATCAAAGTTCAATTATACATTTGTTGGAATTTATTTCTAGCACGATGTGAGAAAAGGGAAACAAATTAGATGTGGGTGTACATATAAATAACAGATTACATATCATACTATATCAGTGTATTCATAATACCATTTGGTAGTTCCTTTAAGCCTGGAAGTCTATTCCTTTTTATTATCATTTAAATAAAGTTTCTTTTAACTCTATAAATCTTGTTATGCAATGATGATGTAAAATAGGTGATGGGAAAACAAAAAAACCTGAGTTACTATATTTTGAAACAAGTTCATTGTATTGAGAAATTTATCTAATGTTTATACATTACCTAGACTTAGATAATGAATCATCAGTTCAGTATTTAGGTAGGGAATTTCGAATTAAAATGTGAGCGCTCTGTGTATCTGTATTTGTAATTCTGTAAGTCATGTTCTTCAAGCTTATTAGCAAACTCCTATGTCATCATATCACTAGGAATCCTTTTACTGCAGGAAGGGATTACGTGAAGTAGGGATATGAACTATAATTCTGACATTTGAGATGATTTTAAAAAATTTACAACCACTTTAATTAGCACTAGCAGTACCAAAGTTACCATGTGTTTTGAGACAGTTACTTCCCCATAGGTAATGCACTCTACTTATCCGCAGGCCTACCGGTAATTTCAGTTTGCTGAGTTAATCTTCACTTTTTGTACTAAAGTTTTTACTAGTATTGCTGATCTTGATTAGACATTGCAACAACTAACATTAAGCACAATACCAAACAATTACTGTGATTCTTTTTCCCCTTGTATTTAGTTAAATTTTCCCATACTGCATCTGTGACTGCTTTATCATGTCATTTCCCTCTGCCTCTATGAGAGTCTCTCTCTCTTTTCTGTGTAGGTTGCTCTGAAAGTAATTCCTCCTATTTGTTTCCATGGAAATGACAACACTGCTTGATAAAGCAAATTCTCAGCTACAGAGCGCTATTTTTCAATGTTGTCAGCTCCATTAGCTATGCATTTTCACCAGTGTTGAGGAAGAGTGTGCATGCCTCGCTCATACAAATCTGTACCATTGGAGGTGACCCAGAGTTTAGCAGTTGATACGATGTCATTGTTGCTAGGAAAATGTTGCCCAAGTAGTCCATCTTTCATTGGCCTGAACAGATGGAAGTCAAAACGTGCTAAATCTGGACCATTTGGGGGGTGTTGTAGGGCAGTCCAGCCAAGATAGGCAATGTAATCCACAGTCTTCAAACTGATATGGTGCCTGGCATTATTCTGTATTTCTGCACAAAGGAATTCAGTTCCACATCTTTGCTTCATCTGCACTTCTGTGTCAGGTGCTGCTTTGTCAGACTGCCCCATTGCTGCCATCTTTTGCACGGCAACAAAATGTAATGGAATATTGGTGATTGAACTTCTACTGTTGTACCACCAACATCTGCCACTGATGTTGTGGGCCAACATAATGGAATAGGAGGTGGTATTTTCAGAGCAGCTCTCATATGTCTTGCTAGTGGATTCCTGGTTTGTGAACCTGAGAAGATAAAGGTCACACTTCTCAAATCAGAAAGGATCATGGTGGCATAAGGATGTGCAGCTGCATTAATGTTCAGATAATTTCAGGTAGCAAAACTAATTTGTTGCTTTAAGTAAGGCAACACAAAGACACTCAAGTGTCTGATTTTATGTCTACATTGCTCTGAAACAGTGAAAGCATTCTCACTGCCTTGTAGTGCCTGCTCTCTGTGTGTGTAACAGATTCATTAACGTCTTGTTTAGCCCTATCTAGGAACAGTGGTCATGCTTAGCATTTTTTGGCCATTCATATCTTGGAAGGCTTATTCCTGTTGTGTTTGAAGCCTCCTTGCAGGCTTATACTGTAGAGTATAGACAAGCTTGACTTTCAGAGTAATTCTCCCACCAACCCTAAGGGGTGTTTTAGATATAACCTTAAAGGGTAGGTAAAGTGTATCTTCATCACATTCTTTGACTTAGACAGCAGTAATCTTCCTAAATTTGCCTTACGGCATCTACTTGCTCTTATTGTTCAAGGCCAAGCAGTCTGTAGGTTTCACCTTCTGTCATCTTTCATTATAATTTCAATCAGCTGCCAGTTCTTTTCCAAGTATCGGTCTGCTCAGGAAGAAGTCAAGCTACACTTATTAATGTTGATACCTAAACAGAAAAACATTCTTTTACGGTTAACCTCAGCCAAGCAGTAACACTTCCTTGTATGAGAAATAACACATAATATGTGTCCAATGAATTCATTGATATCCTATCCAATTGAATCACAGCACAGACTTAGATTAGGTTTTGTCAATGCACGTTAGAGCTCCCTCATCCAAGGCTAAGCCTCCTGAAACTTCTCTGAAAATAAACTGATCTGAAAAATTTGTGGATGGCAATCAATCCATCTTTTAACTCACTCGTGTCAATTAGTTGAGGTCTTAAGATTTGTTTTCCAATCTTAGTAGATGTGTTTTTCTACCAGTAGGTAAACTGGCCTTGTAACCATCTCTTTATTAAAAGATCTCTGTTTTCTGGATAGGTCAAGTGTATACGTGATTCAAGATTTGCTGTTCACGTGAATTTTGAGATACATGTTCATTATTGCAGTCGCATACCACTTGGAACCTGTAATGATAGAGGTGCCAAGAGATAGTCAGGACATCCTATATGCTGAGGGGAAACGGTGTTCTACCTAATTAACCAGAACAATCTTTTTACAAAAATAATGTTCATAAAACATCTTCATAAACTGTTATTCATGGACTTAAAATTAAACTTTGTATAAGTGGTTGATGTCTTTTGATGCTTGAGCATGTGATTTTAAAAACATGCTCTATTAATGCTCTATCAATGTAATCAACATATGCTCTATATTTAATAAGAAAGTAGCCTCATGATATAAAGATTTGCGAATAGAAACAATTTTTCAAAAGAACTGTCATGCACCTACCTAGTCCAACTGTAATAATAGCAGTATGAGACTTACATTTTTGAACTTATGTACATGGACCCATTCCATTAATGTCAATTACAATTACAAGACTAAGGATCAAATTTTTAACTGAGTTAATCATCTCATTCCCATTAATTTTAGTGAACTTAGATTATTAAATAATGTTTAAAGGCCACTAGTTCTTAAGTTTTGAATGCATTATTATCAGTAAAATGTTTATTGCTGCAGTGTTTCTAGATACTTCCTGTTTATATTTTGTGTGCAATGTACAATGATATTCTTTAAAGATTTAATTGTGAGTGCAATTTGTGCAGAGCACTACACCACTTAGAGGTCAATTTCTAGTGTTCAGAAAAGAGGGAAACAAACAGCTGATGTGAAATAAAGGTGTCATCTGTATGATGCAGTGTCAGTATGAAATTCAAGTGATGTACGAGAGGGTCAGGCTTAATTTTTCCGAAGCAGAAGAAATGAGAGGCATTTCATTTTTGTAGGTGAGAAGTGAAATGTTCCTCTCTGCTCACTGAAAGAGGCATGCTAAGGTGAATTTTAATTATGACTAAATTGTGGTATTACTCTTTTATACCCTGAACATCTGTTCCCTTCAGGAATGATGATTTATGCAGGCTATCACTGCAGACAGCTTGCTACAGCTTATGTCACGGTTAGTAGGAAGCTGGTGGTAGTATTTCACAAAATACCAGCATCTAAGGGAAGACAGGCCAGTGGGTATTTTTAAGATAATATGGAAAGGGGAGCATGATATGTCCTTTTTTAATTTTGAAGCCAAATATTGACTTTACTTTTTTTTCTTTTTCTTTCAGGCCATCTGTCATTAATGAGGAAAGTAACTCGGATAGTGAATGGCCTGGTTCTTCACAATGGTTTCAACAAAAAGAAAATGAAGGTGTCATTTCCAGCTGCATGTAGAAAATTGTTGACAAGAATTCTGACAGATTTATAGTATTTAAGAACTGGATAGGGCAGGATGACTCTGAGACTATTGCATCATGAAATCAAATTGAAAAGGTAACCTTTGTTTATTAGCATGTCTGAATGCATCTCCAGATTACCTTCATTGCTATCACTGGTTTATTGTTTTCCTGTAACTGTAGATTATTCTTTAACAAAGAAACGAAAAACTCTTTTGAATTACAAAGCCTTGGAATTCAACATAACTGGGGTTATATTTATGCTCATATTACGTAAGGAAAGTAAAGTAAAATTTCCTTGGTGAACCTTTTTCCCTGATAGCCCCCCTGCTCTTTAACCTACTCTTCTTTACCCAGTAATCAGCCTTGCTTATGATTATGCCTATTTTTGTGTGTTGTAACAATAGGAGTATCTGAGGATTTATTACCAAGGAATATTATTTCTAAGTTTATCTGAAGCATGGGTATATATTTGAAAATACAGCCAAGTTTGATTAGGCTAGGCGTTTAATTATAAATATTCTGTAGCTAAAGTATCTGTCTTGAAATATATCACGCTGTAACCATATAACAAAGTATTTTTAGTTACACTATGCAATTTTTTTTTCATCTATAACATTTTTTGGTAATTCAATAGGTTTTAGGGTAATACACTGTTTTCAGGTAAGTCTAGAAGGTTGAATAATAACACTTCTACATTCATTGTGATAAGTATAATTAAAATACACAGATCAAACTTGTACATAGTCCTGTACACTGGAGCAAAAAAATTCACCAGTGATTTTTAAACATCACAACAAATCAGTAGCTTGATAAAGCGTTAATCAATCTTTGTCTTTTTTCCATGGGGATGTTTTTGATCTAGACCATTAATTATTGAACTGTGATCTACGAGGCCTTATACTTCTTGTAATGGGTATCCAAAAGCAACTGAGGCTATAGTTTTGAGCACGTTTCAAGTCAGTGTACTCCAGCACTGTTGTTAAAAGAAGCTGTCTTGGCCTCCACCATTTTTATCCAATCATTGTAGACCTTCTGCAGCTCAGTGAACAGCATAAAGGTTTTGTTCCATCACTCATTGAACCACATAGGGGAGCTGATGTAGGTAGAAGATAAGATAAACCAGTTAAAATTGTCAGTTTTAATTATGAATAGTTTCTAGAACCTTGTTCTCTGCACAGCCCCAAAATGCTTTTGCATCTTCTCTGAAAGACAAAAATTCTTTGGAAAATTCTAATCTGTACTTCTCGGTGCAGGGAAAGGAGAACTAAAGCCAGAGTTACATTTTTACGTGCAATTCACATTTGCATTTTATACAAGCATCTGATTCTTCAGTGAAAGATGAATGTATTTCATACTAAAGGTGCACATCATTATGCAGTTAAATCTGGAAATATTAATAACTGTGTTTATAAAATTTGAAAGAAGAGATGAGAGAGATTTCTTTGTATCCATTGCATGTTTGAACTGGTATGAAACAATCTTTCTGTTCTGTCAAAGTTTAGAAAATTTCTGAAGTAGTCTTGGTGAGTCTTTTCACCTTCTCAAATGCTTTTTTTAAATTTTTTTTTAAAGACAGACTAGAATTTGAAATGGGTGACTTGAGCACAGGTTCAAATTCTGTTTTGTTCTGATTGGACTAGAATCTGGTTTTACCAAATCTATTTGAGATGAGCATTTTCAGCTACACATCTGCCTATAAAGCTAAGGACCATTAGTTGCAAGGAATCGGAAACTACAGCTACTAGAGGACCTTGAGTCCACTTAAAGTTGTGTCATATGTTTTCCTATCTCCTCCCTTGCCAGAAAATGTGTTCTGAGTTAAATTAGAACTGCATCAGAAATATGGCATTTGGGCCAAAATAAGGCAAATTTGTGGAAAAATGAGCAACAAGGAGAAAGTATGCTGAATTTTAGCAAACCGTAGTTGTATGCAACACCTTCAGAAAAGTTCCATGTTTGTGCATGTTAGAATAGCATTAAAAATACTGAAATTAAATTTGAAATTGAAAAACTGGAAGAAAAAGCGGCTGAGAAACACACAACTTTATTCATGGTGTATTTTCTTTGTCTTATTTTAAACCATAATTTTTGAAGAGGTGGTATCACTCCTAAGTTTGATGTGCAGTGACATCTGTGTAGATTTTGTTGAGGTAATAAATATATTTTTTACATTTGAACATTTGTTACTGAAGTTGAATTTTATAACTGAACAAATTTCTCTTAGCATTTACTAGACTGATACAATTTTATGTATTACTTTGCTTTTGTGTTCTTTATAAGCATCTTGAAAAAGGCAGTTGAGGATATTCAACTGACTCACCTGAAATAGGAATGATAGATGAATAATGTCATTAGTATTTTCCCATATCTTTTCAACAGTTTTCATTAATAATGAATTTCTCCTGGTCAAAGTATTGTCACTTCTGTCATCAAAATGTAACGTATGCTATTTATCTTAGACTTTATTCTTGAAATCTTTTCACTAGCATTCTTTCAGTGACAGTTTTTGCTTTAATCATAGTGCCAATAGTGTTGATTCACCTCTTTCATAACATTTGCATTAGTATCCCACAATATAAAAGCTCCCATTGTGCATATTCTCCGGTATTGTGGTTTCTGTACAATCTAAACAAAGTCAATCTAAGTGTTCAGTACAATTATTTTGAAGAATATGTAGAAAGAAATAGTACTTACAAGGCTGGGGTACATGTCTAAGGTGACTGAGCCTTGCAACTTCACGTTACTCAATCTGAAAATCTGGTTCAACATAAAATCTTAGTAGAGTGAGACTTCTCTCTAGAATTATAGCTCTGATACATGACTAGGAAAAAACAGAATAACATGGGTGTTTAAATTAAGCAATTGTTACATTTCTAGAGATTAGCATATCGTTTTATTGAAACTGTGCGTGCTCTGTTCAGAATACATAGCTAACATACAGGTGTAGTAGGGATAGTGCAGCCTGTTTTTCTTCCTGCAGCACCTAGTGTTACTCATGTGCAGTAGCAGGCCATACACTTTGCACTGCTAAGAAGTCTTTGTCTCTAGTCACCTTTCTGAAGTAACTGAAGACATTGTATTGTATTTCTATCATGATTGTAAATGGTCTGTGAAAGCACATTTTAAAAAACTACACAGGGTTTTCATCTTTTTGCATAGCTAAGCTAATTAGAAATTAATGACCATTTTCTTTCTATATCTTGTAACATGTATGTGTCAAGTATCAGAGATGGGTTTAGTTTTTCTTGGTCATTTCCTACTATTTCACTCTGTGAAAAACACCTAACATTTTGTTTTAACTTCTGGAACTGTTGTAAAAGTAACTATTACTTTTTTCCCATGGGGAACTGGGAATGTTTGATTTAATGTGTTCCTCAGAAATTTACATATGCAAATTTATATTTTTGTATACATATAGTCATTAAAGGAATCAAAGGAATCAACATCTGCACACTGGATTTTAGCTGTTTAGAATATATTTAGAACATATTCATATTATGATGGGGAATTAATCATTTTTCTTAATAAATTTTTAATTAACTCAATCTGAATTATTTGCAGTAAAACCCTTTTTTTATTCCTAAGTTTTTAGGTGATTGAAAACTGAGGATGAATTTTAATTCTCCAGTAAGATAGTGCTACAATATATGTGGAGAAATCACTGGCAATATTATAAGCGGTAAGTAGAATTTTTAGGACAGGTTTTTGCTGTACCACAGCTAGAACTTAAAAAGGCAAATCCGACATTATTTCTTTTGTCCTTTCTGTAAGTTGGTGCCCTTAATGTGAACTAAAAAATGCAGTAATAAGCTGCAGCAAGAGTCAATAAATAAGCTCATTAACAAAGCTATTCTTTTATGTAATTCTGACATTTTAATATTTGCATTGTTTTTCATCCTGTTTTCAAGTGATTGTCCATGTTTTTTTTCTGTAGGTAGCATTTTCTTTCAGTTTTCATGGGGCAAAACACAGCAGGGTAAATGTCCTGTTTCTCTCTTTTACCCTTCTATGTGGTCTGTATGAAAGTCATCACTCCAACTTTGTTGTTCAAGAGAGCAACTATTTTTTTCTTGGAGCTCTCCTTCAGGGCTGTTTTCTAACGAATAGTTATATCTGTGTTCTGTAAATTTACTTAGGTGTTTAAGTGTATATCCCTACTCTATTTTTTCCTTATCTTTGATATTCAGATCAAAGCTTAATTTTAAACAAAGAAGTACAAGAGCTTCAGACTTCAGAGGTGCCTGTGTCTATAAATAATCCTTGTATGGTGAGAGAAGTATCCAAGGAAAGCATAAGCCTTGTGAATTATTAAATGGAGACTTAGAATCTTTTGGTTGTATGCCTGAACATATGTCTACCCAAGCAGCCTAATAACTCCTTTTCTATTCCTAGCCACTTTCAGAGAGGCAAATCAAATTTCTTCCTGGTTAGACGTAGGGCTTTCAGGGTTTTCTGTATCCTCTCTGAAGCTAGATAGCATTCCTTGGCTGTGTTTTAGGAAGAGAGGAGACTATCCTCATTATCAGCAATTTCTTATTATTATTTCATAGTTGGCAAGTATTTGCAGGTCAAGGATATGTTTTTTAAAAAAAAAAAAGAAGAAGAAGAAAGAATCCCTGATTATTAAAAAAAAAAAAACCTGGGGGACAGAAATGCTATAGAGAATGCTTCTGAAATTTTTAGCAGTAAAAAGTATGTGGTACTCTCAGCTACGTATTCCACAAAATATCTGTTGAAAAACTGAACATATGCTATGTCAGTATCATTAAAACAAGAACTCACTGATATTTTCAGGACTTTCTACTCTATGTGACTGAATAATTTATCTCTTTGGTGGCACTTGTGATACTGATGACATCAGTGACACATAGCACAATAAGATATGTGTTAATCCTTTGTATGCCCCATTTTCTCTAATAGCAGAACTAGCTGCACTTACAGCAATGGTAGCATTCATATAAACATAGGTTACTAATGAAATATTTTCTTTAAACTAGCATTTCCATTTAACTCAGTCACCATGAAACAGTCTACTGTGTCTTCACAGTGAAATCCAGCATTGCGACATAGGTATCTTCAATGCCAAGGAGGCAAAATAAAAAGATTGTTGAACAGGTCTGTCAAATGTGTAGCTGCTGACATGGTGGGTTGTAGTCAGGAGAGCACTGACATGGTGCTAAGTTCCATCATAAGGCATCTTTAGCTGAAATTTAGAGTGCATAAAAATGATATGAGATCAGTTTTTTCCTCTTTCTGGCATACTATCTTGCAGCATGCTTACCTGACTGAATGAAGAATAGCACCTTTTATTCTTAGGTAATAAGTCTGAACAGTATCTGGAGTTGCGTGGCATGATATGAAATCTGAGTATATTCCTTCTTACGCAGTATTTTTTTATAACTGTAGTCCATTAGGAGTAAGATTTTGCCTGAATAAAAGAAAGATTTGCTAGGTCACAGCTACAAATTTTCTCTCTCATTTTCTCCAGAATCTCTGTCTAACTTCTCCATCTATTCTGTTCTTATTGAATCTGGCAGTATGTATTGTTTCTTTTCTTCATACAAGTCTTAAAGAACTTTTGCACATGAGAACTACTGGAGAAAGATGGTTAGCTAGGCAGACATGAATCCCGTAAAATTCAACAAATGGAAATACTAAGTCCTGCAGATGGAGAGGTATAATGCCATCCACCTGGCTGGAGAGCAAAATAACTGGGAAGCAGCTTTTCAGGAAAGGATTTGGGGTCCCAGTGAGCATGAAATTATCCATGAGCCAGCAATGCACCCTTGCAGCAAATGCCAACAGCATCCTGGGCTGTATTTCAAGAGCATCATGAGCTGGTCAAGGGAGGCAATTCTTCCTCTGTTCACCACTACGGAGGCACATCTGCAGTGTTGTGCCCTGCTATGGTTTCCCCAGTACAGAAAAGATGGAGACACACTTGAGTGGATCTAATGAAGGGCTACAAAGATTATTAAGGAACTGGAGTATTTCTCTTAAGAGGCAAGGCTGAGAAAGCTGTGACTGTTTAAGTTCAAGGGATGAGTCAAGGAGGTTCGTACCAGCATGCATAAATATCTGATAGTAGGAGAGTAAAGAAGATGGATCCAGGTTATTCTCCATATTCAGTGAATTATCAGCAATGGACATAAATCGAAGTGCAGGAAATTCCATTGAAATATAAGAAAAGGAATTTCTACTGTGAGGGTGGTCAAACACTTTGCTCAGAGGAGTTGTGGAGTCTCATGCTTGGAGATATTCAGATTGGGACCAGGCAAAACCCTGAGCAATCTACTGTAGCTTGACTCTGCTTTTGGCAGAGGGGCTGGACTAAACAATCTCTAGAGGTCCTTTCCAGCCTCAATGATTCTTTGGTCCTGTGAGCTTACTGTGAAGACTGGAGTAGCGCATCAAAACCAGCTGTTCTGAAGAATACTGAGTGAACTGTGAGTGAAACAGTTTTCTTGACTCTTTGTTTTCTGATTGTTGCAATTTCATCTGGTCAGGTTTCTGTACTGGCTTCAACACTTAAGATTTTGAAAATAGAGATGAGGAGCTGGATGTCAGTCACAATTTAAAAAACGAAATACCCAGCAGAATTATTGGTTTTCGTAAAATATTTCCATGGGCTTGATAAATCCCTTCCATGTGCCACAGCTCCTTACATTAGTGTGCGAAAGCTTCTCAACGTCAATTGTGAGCTAAGAAAACCATCATGAGTCCCATTAATTAAAAATGAGTCTAATTAAGTATTTCAATATAAAAACTTGAACTCAGCAAGGTTCCTCAAATGATAATGTGAAGATGCTTCTTGTGAGAAGAGGGAAAAAGACACGGAATTTTTATAATACGTTTGGAAAAAAAGCAGCTTTTTCATTCAGAATTGTTTTTGGAGTTCCTCCAGTGTTGTGTTGAACTGAGGCCTCTCAAAAGATCTTAATCCAAAAATTTGTGCGTCAGCTAGATTGTTGTAGACTTACTCACATTCATCTGAATAGATATTAAGCAAAAAGAAATCAAAAATCACATATGACCTTGATTGGATGAACTTGCACTGAACTAGTGCATCTCCGTCTTAGTGGCTATAGTCATCAAATATATGCACAAATTTATAAGAGCAGTACACTTCTTTAGCAATTATTTTTCTGCATCTCTCTTAAATTAGTTGAGTTTTTAGTTTTGTCCCTGAACTTCAGCACAAGAGCAGATGGAAAACCTAGTTGCAAGCTGTATGTGACTAGAATCATTAATTCAAAAATGGAAAAAAGTTGGTATAATTTATTCTGATTGCATGAAATATAAACAGAGGAGGTAATATAGTACAGTACATATAGTGAGGCCTCTGTTGCAGAAACAGAACATTGTGAGCATTTCAAGTTTGATACTGATGTACATTACCTTTCTTGTTCTGTTGGAGATACTGTAATGTGATTTTTCTCCTGCAGGCCATCACAAGTTGTCACTTCTGGTTGTTGTTGGCTTGGGTTTGCTGTGGTCCCGTATACAGCTGTTTGTAAAGTCACAAGCCACGTTGTAGTGTCTGGAAACATGTCATTCTTGCAGATGAGTGGATGGAGAACTAACATTAAGACTATTATAACTCTCTTCTTCTGCCTGGAAATCTAATTTCCTACACTTTATTTTTAAAAATATGAGATTATTATTCTGTATTTTAAGTAAAACTTTGCTGAGGTCTTATTAATCTGATTCATGCAAATGACTTAATATTTGGGTAGTATCATTAATTAAGAGGACAGTTGTTTCATTCCTGGGCTATTTTTACTTTCGCATAGTAAGTTATTTGAATCTATTAATTTTCTATGCTGACTTGTTATAAACTATTGTAGTTAAAAAAGAGAGAGGGGGAAAAAAAAAAAAAAAAAGATGTGCAGGGTGGTAGAACTGAAGAGAGAGGCATAAAGTGTATTGGAAAACTACCAAATGTCCCCTGCAAATGGACCCTATTCAGAATCAGTAAGCGTATGATGAGTGAAGTGGTTTTGAATATCGCCTTTAGATTCCATGCTGTTACAAGGCCAGCCCTGAACATGGCAACTCTTATTTCCACACACAGTACCTCTTCACTCTCAATTTAACCCAAAAATCTGATGAACCCATTACTCCATACTTGATTTCATGGAACAAGGAGTAGATATAGTTACAAATGATCAATCACAAGCCTTGAACCAAAGCAGCAAGGCATTAACAATTCACACCATTTCGGTCCACTTGCTCAAGCAGAAGATGTGCCAGCATATTTAATGCACAGCTACTTCGTTCAGTTCAAGAAAAGACATGACTCATGCTCATTTTAGGAACTGAAGAGACTTCATAGGTTTTTGTGCCTACTAACTGCTGAGAGTTAGAGTTTGCACTTCTAAACAATTAATATAACCAGGTGTTCTGTAAAGGTCACAGATAGAGGTAAGTTTGCAAACTAAATTTTGCTCCAGTTAAAAATAGAGGGATGACTTGGGAAATGGTTTGCACAATAAAGCCAAGTTCTGTTGCACAAATTTGTATTGTACAATCCACATCTTGTTCAGCAGAATTGTAACGTTGTAGACCCCACAGGCATATGCCGTCAATTTAATAGGATCACTGAAAAAGCAAAGCAGCTGTGAAAGATTGCTTTAAGTACAGCAATCGTGTACTTGTCATTCTGTTCAATGGTGGAAAAATCCAAATTCGGATAGGCATCAGTATTTAAGAAAATGACTGCTAAAGCGTCTCTCATAAGTACCTTAGGGACAATGCAATTTGACATACAGCATGTAAACAAAAGTATACAGCAGCTGTTAGATTAGTTTTTGTTTGAATAAAAATACACTGACATAATTTAAAAAACACAGGAAACCTCATTTTCTCCATCATTCAGTTTCCATGCTTAAACCACACATTTGGATAGTACATGCCAGTTGCCATGGACAGACGGTTACGTGATGGAAGCAGTGAAGCAGAGTGTATGGTAGCACAATCTTGTGGCCTCTGTCTAGCGTAACAGTATAGAACACGTATTAGAAGTACCTTCAGAAAAGGCCTTATGTCAAATGAGTTTAATAAAAAAATCTCATATTTTGATCACATTGAAAAGCTTTTCCAGTAATGGAAAAGATATTACTGATTTTTGATACCGTCAATTTTGAAAAAAAACACCACACACATAAAAAGATCCTTTTTAGTGTTCTAGGCTATTAGCTACGATAAATTGATGTAAAAAATGGCTCAGTGTAATGTCATGAGCTTAAGAAGAAAGTTAATAAACTGAATTTTGGGATATTTGTTTTTATTTTTTGAAATCCTCTTGTGAAGATGCCAAATTACCCAAGGATGAGTTTCCCATTCTTTCACTTAACTAGCTGCTCCCACTCTGCTTGCTTTTTGTGGAATTTGAAATCTGGATTTTGTTTTTTGGAAAAATGTCTTTTTTTTTTAAGAAGAGTGTAAAATTACACTGTAATGAAATGTTTTCTTCTAGAAAATTCAATCTTTTTCATGTGATATTAACTCAAAAAAATCCATGAGGAAGGTTTCCTTCCTTTACAGTCTATTTCATTTTCTGATCGAGGACTTTGTCTTAATGCTCTCTCATGATTTCCCTAAGAATCTCGTAATGTTATCTCTAGCCTCCTGAGACACACACGTCATGGTGAGTCGTTCTTAAACCTTACTTAGATACCTCATACACTTTCTTTGAAAGGGTTAACCTTTGCCTTCTTTTGCTGTGGGTAACACACTGTTGCTGAACTTCATAATCCTACTTCACAGTCAATGCTCGCAATGTTTGTGATGTTTATCAGCTATAATGTTGAATGAGCTATGCAACACGTAAGGGTAGATTTCCAAATCTTTGGGAACTTTTGCCTGTAGATTCTTTTTGCCTCACTGTGTATTTTGATTGTATAAAGCCATATCATCAAAGCAGTCTAGTGGAATTGGGAAGTATTTTATTAACTCATTATTATTTTTTTTTGCCAAAAGGATATTATTTCAGACACACACCTTCTTTGATTAACCAAAAGGACAAAAGCCTAAAAATGGTACTTCAACATACTGTATAACCGTTGGCTGATATCTTAATGTCTAGTCATGTCTAGCCTACTCTAGTCATCAGTCACAACTAGCTCTTCATTTAAAATTATTACTCTTGCATATCTACATCAGTTTCAAATGTGAACAACTTAACTGTTCCTAAACTAGCAACAGTGTTTTGTTTTTTTTAATCTGGAGTGTATCTCCTGAAATTACAAATCAAATACCCAGAGCAATAAATTTAAGGACTATTTTAGTAAAAGTGTAATCTTTTGAAATGACTTCCTTGCTATTCAACCTTATTCTTTCCTTTCTACACATTTTTCTACTTCAGTGAGTGCTTAATAACTTAAGTATTGTTTATGTCTTGAATTTTTAAAAGGAGGTCAAAAGAATGTGAAAAAGAGTACAAGTTGTTTGAGATTACAAATCTGGAAACATGAAGCAAATAGTGTTATGGATAAAAAGAGATGATTTTTATGGAAACAATTATTGCTTATGCAAAATTAATTGGATTTGCTACCCATTATGATTGTCTAAAAGGCAATTTGGGTGTTAGGAATTTCTGAAAGAGGTTACACTATGGATCTTTTCACTTCTGAGCCATTCTAGCAAGTTCTGAAACCATCCCTTCTCTGTTTTGGAAGCACGCACTACCTTCAGAGGTGAATCAGCACAATCTCATTATATTTACCTTGAAATTATTTGTGATAAAATAATAGTGTTATAATTAGTCTTCAGACGTAACATATAATTCCTATACACACATTTTCATACAGCTGTGTTTCAGCCTGCTTGCAGACTCAGAAAACCAGCACTACTTGTGCTTATCTCGTTGTCTGTTTGTAAACTTGTGGTAATGAAAGTCAAAGCAGTGAGTAGAAACCTTGTTCACTGACGTTTTTTGATGAAACTTCACTGGAATCAGGTTTCCGACTTTATAATTGGTTTGAACAAAGTATGAGTCAAGCTCCACTCCACGTGACATGAAATATACATTTAGTTCTGATAGCGCTTACTTAGTTTTCAAATAAATTCACTCATGCCTGTCTTCCTGCTCAGACCTCATTCATGACCTCATCTTTATCTTCTTAATTTTGTGTCTGACTCCAGTGTTAGAGAATAAGTACATTATTAAAATAGTCTGGAAAAATATGAGTTCACTGATTTCTGCTGGAGAAGTTAGCTTAGTATAAGGAAGCTCTCAGGACTGTTTATGTGAGCATGAATTAAATGGCTGACTAAATAATAAGATATCACAAAATTCTGGAAGTCAGAAGACTTATTTTTTAACATAATTAGAAAAAAGTTGTGCCTTTCAGAAAAATAAACACAGTTTTGATTAGCCATGTGCTAAATTCATTCATAAAATAGATTCACTTAAGCAAATTACAGTAGTATATTTGCCAGTTATTTTTGAAGATGGATTTAACTGTAAGTTTCGTTCCTTCTTTGTCCAAGAACTCATATGGAAGTTTCTAAATTATGGTCTTAGTTCATTCTCTGCTTTTGCAGCTGACTAAGCAGTTTTATTTTGTCACATAAGGAAAACCCATGTGTACATTACAAAATAGAATAAAATACAAAGTACCTGTAAAGTACATGAATCTCAGTAATGCCTGAAGACAAAATAATCATTCCTTATTTGTGATGCATAGTAACGCTATGTCCCTAAGTGAGAATGTTTTACACATTTACAGTGATTTGAAATCCAGGAATAGCAAATAAAGATTGTGTTGAGACCATCACCCTGAATCAATTCAGTCCATTGTTTTATTTGGCCTTCTGTGATTATTAAACAGCTGCACTGATTTTTTTTATTTGTTAGAAGTTGTTTTTCTTCAAGTAGTAGCAATGAGGAAGTTATAATAAAATTGCTTAGAAGACTGTTGATTATATTTTATGAGTGCTACCATTTGAAATGTGTTCGGTGTATGTAAGCTCCTCAACAGGAAACTGTGTACAGAAACAACATGGATCTTGCAATTTTATCAGGACAATGCAAGTAGATTTCAGCAAGGTTGGTTCCAACTCATCTGTGATAAATGAGAAGATAAGGCAATCAGTGCACACCATGACACTCTGTGCAGCTAGTTAGGCACACTTCAGAACTATTCAGGTGTGCTCACGAAGCCTATGAGTCTTTCATGGGGGGTGTCTCAATATAAATACGTCCTTCATGGAGGCCACTGGAAATGCAGGACTTGCTTTTCCAAGACTTAACCCAGGTCAGATATAAATAATAGATATTAAGAGTTAGTTCTAATGCTGAGGCTGTGTTAGAGACTATATTTTGGTTAGATCAAAAGAGTGCATTTTTTTTCTCCTTCTTTTCTTTGCTTAGCTCCTGTGCTTGACAGATGCCTGCAAAATTCCATCACACTTTTGCATGGACCTGTTTGGGTCTCTGAGAGAGAAGGTTTCAGCCTCTTAAGAGCAAAGATTGATATCAAAGAAGCTCTATTGGCCCTGCACCAACGATTACAAGTCTGCAAACTGTTGCAAACCGGTGAGTTGTCTCACTTCTTAAAAGTCTGCTTTTTTGTTTTTATTTTACAGTGTACTAATTCTATAAAAAAAACAACAATTGGTACTGTGTCACAGGGAAGCGTGACACGTACTGCATAAACTGCATTACCTTTAAGGAAAACGAAATACGTATCCTATAATCACAAAGGCAACAGTAAAGGATTTAATTGTGTATCTCTTTAGGTAAGAGATGTCGTATGTATCCCGTTTTCTTGCTGCATGCTGTGCTTAGCTGTCTTGCTCCTTATGTGGAAATTATCTAAAGCAGTGATTTTTCATAGCTTGTTCTACACTGCAGTTTTTAATGGTCCCATAGATCTTCTTGTAAAGCTAATCAAAATGATTATTTAGCTGAAAGACTTATTTGTTAAAGAAATAAAACATGTAACTAGTGTTGCCTTATGAAAGATTTGATAACTATAATATTTACAAAATCCCATACTTAATTACTATGCATGTGCCATTAAGGATTATTTCTTATTTTCGGTTTATTACTAGAAATGCATTTTATTTTGAAAAAATTGTAGAATACAGAGAGTGAATATATTGTTTTATAGCTTTGTAGCAATAGGATGATTTTGGTTTTTTTCTACCCGGGTGTTTTATTTTAGGAAATAATAATGAAAAAAGGAAAAGATCTTGTTTAGGGTATTTACTCATGTTCACATTTTTAAAGATTGAGATGAATAATGTATAAAAACCATGTACAGATTTTCCAGGAAATATGCTATATAGAAATTAACCAACCAGCTGGGAAACTAGAATTTCAAAATGATCTCAAGCCCCAGAGTTAAGAATGACTATCATACTACCAGTCTGTGTAGGAAGGGGGAGGAGAAGTGCAAGCAAAGTGTCAGTCACACTGTTTATACAGCACCTCCTGCTGTCAGATCCATAAAGAGAAATGAGAATTGACTACAAGAGACTATTCCTGTCTAGAGCTAATAGTGGTCAGCAAGAGGAAATCAAACAAAAAAAAACAAAAACAAAAACAAAAATGAGAATGTGTGTGAGAGGGAAACAAGCAGAAAAGAAAAAAGCATGTTTCAAAATGTTTCTGCGTCAGTATAGCGATACATTAAAGACTGAGAAATATCTTGACACATTTTATTTACAGTCTTCACTTTAAAGACAATGCTGCCTGTCACAAAGGCCATAGGAGTGAGATATATTACTTTCCACAGCCTTTTCTCTTTTAGAAAAAATATACAGCATGCTTACAAGTATTAAACAAGTATAGAGGTAATTAGCAGAGTAAAACAGACAAAAATAAAAATTCATATGCAAGTCTGTCAATATCAGCAATTTTTTGCTCATCTTTATAAAGTACGTGTGAAGAAGTTTCAGAAAATTAACTTGTATTAATTATTCCTCTGGTGATTGTCCAGCGTTGTTTAGTTGGAAATTATAAGTGACCGAAAACATAACAATTTTCATAGATGTGAAATGTCTTCTGAAGGCAAGTGTTTCTTTTTACTGAAAGGCTCACATATATACAGAAGTTCAGTGTGACACTGCTGGATATTTTCAGCTTTTAAGAGTCTTCAGTTTACAGAGATAAATATATGTGTACATTTATGTGTATGGCAGCTGTTGACAAAAAAAACTTACAATTAAAATATTATAGTAAACTTTTCCAATTCATTTAAGTGCTTTTACATCAGAAGGATGTTAAGTGTTTTGTGCAGCAAATGTGTTAGTTTAAATTATATTACTTCAACGATAATATACAACATGTAAATCAATGTAAGTTGTCTTAATTTTTTTGGACCATTTTGTAACTGAAGTTCTATTAGTACTGAACATAAACAAAACTGGTAAAATAGGCTATCTTATACTGTAGTTATGAAAACACCTTGAAATAACTGTCTTCTCACTATGCTGAGCTTTTTTATAAATGAGTGAAACAAGTTTTTTTTGGTAAAGAGTAAATTGTTCTATGGTACAGATGCAAGGTTAGGGTGCGTGGTAATAAAAAACCAGGACATTCAATCAAAATACTCTATCACTTTGTCCTGTTGTGCCAAGGCCTGACAGCATGACTCTATCGTAACTGTGTACAGCGTTTATACCAATATAAAATCTGACAGTATTACAAAAATGTATTGATTTCTATTTATTGCTGCATTATTTTGACAGTTTTCATTATTTTTAGTTATTTTCTCTATTCACTATAATAAAAATGGAACGGAGGTTAAAAAAAAAAGTGGCAGGAGGAAATTCTTTGATCCCATATTATTTTCCTAATATACTCTGTCCATAGAAATCAAATACAAAAAACAACAAATAATATGAAAATACCTGTTACTTCTATTAATATCCATCTGGAGTTCAATTTAAAATGCATGTATTGAATTAAAACAATACTTAGCTTCTTAGCAGTTGCACTGCTCAGTGCTTTTTAAAGCACGCTGTTGCTTCTTGCCCCAGAGGAAGGAAGCAGTGAGGAGTTACCATCTCTTTGCTGTAGTCTTTGTACCTTTTCAAAGAAGGCTATCAGTATTCTGCAACTAGTATTCCTTGAGAATAATGTAAGGTGGAGTGAAACTAGGTAAAACTGAGAGTACTTGATGTTTAGGAAAAGGTTTGTGCAGTGCCTGAAATGAAAGAGATAGGAAAAAAAAAAAAACAACCCAAAAGCCTTTAAATACTATACTACAAAAGCCTACTGATCTTTTTTCCTTTCAATTCTTTCTAATTGCATTTGTATATCTGTATAATATTATAGCAGCTTCACTAAAATCTAGATAAAGCTTATTTTGACATTTTACTGCCATGAATTCTGTGACTGTGAAATGCAGTTTTCTACTAAAACACACACAAAAAAAGTGGGGGGGGGGAGGGAGAATTTAAACAATAGTACTGTTAGAATTATTTTGTTATTAGTATTTCAGATGGCAGCCCTATGCCTTATGATCTTAAACATGCTCTTTTGGTGACTCTTGGAATTTTTGAAATGCCTTAATAAATATGATTGTTAAAATCTGAATTATTATGCAAATAATATGTGTAATTGGGTAAATGCATGCAAGACTTTTTAAAATCTTTGTCACGCTGCTATAGTTTCTATTAACAATGTTTCCGGAAGAAAAACATCTGAAAAATGAAACTGCACTCAAATGAAATGTAACGCCTAACAATAGAAATAACATTATATCTGATAGCATGAGACATAGTTAACACTTTCAGAGAGGGGGGATGTCCATCTCATTAACATTCTTCATATGTAGTGGTGCTCTTGGTGGGGGTGTTGAAGTAGGAATGCCATTGTGCTGGGTTCCAGTGTTTGGGGACAAACACTGCTGTGGAGGGAACGTGTGAAAAGGCCATAGTACTGACAGTGAATGAGGAAGGCTGTGCTTTCTGTATGCTTCAAGCAGGGAAGCTGTCATTCACCGGCCTAGCACAGCTAAACAGAGACCAAAAGAGAAGACTCAAATACCTTTTAAAATGATATTAATGATTTTTAAACATTTTCTTCATTTAGAATTACACTTTATTCAAACTGTTTGTCTGTCCTTTAGTAAATGGCACAGAACACATATGAACAGGTAAATGAAAGAATAATCCCAGTCATTGCCACGGTTAAGATTTATCATGAAAAATGTATAGGTATAAATATTTGAGAACGACAAGTTGCTTTAAGTATATTTAAATGGTTTTGAACATATGATACTCGCACAAACTTAGCAAAACTTCAGTGCAGTAGTTAACAAACAAAGCCAGTCCTAAGGTGCTGTTCAGTTTCCTTTTATTTTACTGCAAGCATGTTATATGTGCGGATGAGGGCACTGAGCTGGGATGAGAAGTGACAGGAAATTGTGCTGAATGTTTGTTAGCTTGATGTAGCAGAATTTATAATAATGGTAATTAATCATTTGAACCACAGCAATTTACATAAAAGTAATAGAGCTAGTATGAAAATACCCACAAGAAAAAATAAAACTATTGGCTGATTCTACTATTCAGCTGTATTTCTACATTTCAGCTTTGGGAACTCTAGCTTAAATGTATTATTTCAAGAGTACATGCAACAGCTTTGCTGTTATTATTCTAAGCTGAATCCAGAGACATCACAGTTCATAAGTTTTTCCTCGTTTTGCTATGTAGATCCATAAAAAATAATGCTGATTTTTTTTTTAAAGTGAAATAATGCACTTATTAGAACAAAGAGGAACGAAAAAATACTTTTCTTCTATTATCTTTTACTACTCTTTTGAAATAGCCAACTCGAGTACTGAAGGTTGAATACATCCATGAAACAAATACGGAAGTTTCTCTCCATAACTTTTCTTTTTTGTTCTCTGTAAGAAACATATATGTAATGACTCTTCAATTGATTTTCCACAAATTTCTGCAATTTTGTTGTGTGGTAAGATTTCTAATGATTCTTTTATGTGTTGTTTTTTTTCCTCCAGAATTAAAATATAAACTAACTGTTATTTAGAATCCTTTTGCAAGTGTTTTGGCTGGGAGAAACTAACAAGTGATACATTTTATTTGCCACGTGTTTTTTAATCAGTATGTTTTTCATGCATACTTTATATCCATATTAATTGACAGAACATTACAATGAAGTAATTTGGAATGCTGTTTTCAGAAAATCAGATTATATTTTGCTAAAGATGGCATAATAATTGATACTCCTTGAAAAAATAAAAAGAAACTGATTTCCTGTTCAATCCTAGCTTGCATTTGTGTTGTTAGTAAACAGCCTGAGTTCACCTCACTCGCCCACCTCCCCCTGCCTTTTTTTTAGATGTAAAATTTAAGTTTCCTCTTGGTTGCAGCTTCTGCTCATCTAATTTTATATGACATTGACTCACACTCAGGAAGAGGTGTTAAGTATCTTTATTTCAATCTTCAGAGGTCACGCAAAAATGATTTTTTTGTCTGTGTGACCTGTGTAGGGACCACTCATATCATGCTAAAGTAAACTTTGTGTAAAGCAAGATTTTATGCGAAAATGTAATATTTCAACACAGCTTCTTATTAACAGAATATGGAAATAGTGTTGCGATTTGAAACTGATAGAAAATACTGCCCTCTTGATAGTTCAGATAAGTGATTCTTATCATGTTGTATTGTTTATAGTTTGAGTGATGGTTGAAATTTTTCCCACAACTGAACTGCATTCTAGTTACCAGAAGTATTTTAAGAACCTTAAACTTGTGTCTTTTTCTAAGTGTCATGCCTTGAGCAGGCCTAACATCAGTTAAATGAAGTGAAAATTGCATTCTTGTCTTGATAGAGATGAAAATGGATTTCTGGTCATGAAATAGATGTAGTTGTCACTTTTTTAAAAAGGTGTCAGCAGTTTGCTTCAGCAAGTAAGGTGCCAATTCAGTATGACAGTAAACTTGTGATCTGAGCAATCAATAAAATGCTTCAATAACTTCTGCTTCATTACACTTATAATAAGAGGCTATAGATCTGTGGCACATAAAATGTTGATAAAGAGAATATGTAGGGACTTAGCATGACATTTTGTTTTAGTAATACCGTAAGTGCAATGTTGCCATCTAGAGTTTGTGCATAGGTAATTATTCTGAAAGCAAAAGCTGTATTGAAAAATGAACGCTGTTATTTCGAAGCCCTATTTATTTCCATCACTTTGGGGCTTGTATGTCTGTCTGTATGGAATAATTCATTTACCCTGTCACAAAACTGTTTAGGTCAGGACAAGTAAGACAATTTTTGCTGTTTTTCAGCCTTATTCATTTGGTAGTCTGTAAAAACGTGAGGATTTTCTTTTTCTCTAAACCGATGTTAAAATACGTCTAAGAAGCAATTATTATCTAAATAGTTTAGCTGTTACCAGATACTTAAAAAATTATAACATTACATTGATTTCGTTTGACACCTGCGAGGGGTGATAACCAGAGCTTTGTAATCACAGCGAGTTAATGTTGTGATGTTTCAGATTTGAACCAAGTGTTCTGTCTGTTGCTTTATGAGACCATAAATGGCTCTTTCTGATTTTTCATAAACATCTATCATAGGAAAATTTTCTGAGCTATTTATCTTGTAAGAAAATTATTTTGATGCTTTAACTAGTTTTTTGTTTTTTTTTTTTTCTCTTTTCAAAATACATGGCACTTGATTGATACAACATAGAAAGAATTTCTGCTATATATTATATTGCATTTTGAATAAAGAATATCCATGGAGAGTTTTACTTCTAACTATTGGAAATCCTAAATGCTTCTGAAATATATTTTCGAAAGATGTGAGATTAACAGCTATATCTAGAAAGCATGGAGGATGGGTTTGTCAAATTCCGTAATCACACAGTGCTTTATTTAGTGAGAAACAAAATTTGGTTGAGATTATTGAAAAATGGGTAATTAAAGCCTTCTTTGTATAGAAAAGGCTAATTTGACTAAGTGCACAGATACAGCATGTTTATTAAGAGGGTGACTGATAAGTCTTTTCATTTTTATAAGCAGCATTAAATATATTGCTTCTGTTTTTTCCTCTACTGGTATGTAATTTATAAACAGTTTCTCTTTTGAACTTCAAAGCTTTACAGTAACTTGGGTGGTAATGGTACTCATGCTTCATGTTTCCAGTGAGATAGCCCTTGCTCTGATGAGGTGATTTGCTAACAATGTCCTGTGCTTTTTCACTATAATTTAACCAGTTCCTTCTGTAGAGAGAATATAGTGGTGAGAGGAAATGTGTCTGAAAATCTGGGTAAAGAATTAAATTAATACTCTTAGAATGTCATTTCTGGATTGTTTTTCATCATTAACTTCCATTATTTTTTGCTTCTCTCTGTTTGAACATGAATGTTTTCTAGAAATGTATAGAACATGCTAAGAAAATATATAGAAGTCAAAGCATTGACCACAAATGAGAGATGAGATTCTTTTGCAAATTAGAAATTAAGCATTTGGAACTGAAGAAGTTATAGCAGTGTCCAACATCTTTGTCCAACACATTTGCAACTCCTGTTTGACTAGACTTCAAATCATTGCCACATACATAACCAAGTGAATCCAAACAGGGCGCGTATTCTTTGCTGTTGGAAAGGGGAAAAGAATTCACTCTTTTCCATTATATTGCCAGTCTTGTAATTGAATTAACACAAAATGATGGCTGTACCGATTTGAAATAAGTGCATCTCTGCATAGAAATATGAACTTCACTTCTTTTGAGTGCTCCGCAGTTTGATTTAATGGCATGTAAAGTAATTTTGATCACTCAAACCTGGATTCTAAGAATTTGTCAAATGATTAAAATTATGGATTTTAACTGTCTTTGCGTGCTTCTAGATTCTATCAATTCATCTTGGACTAACTTCCTTTCTTTAGGGATTGAGTACAGTTAAAATACATCATATTTGCCATAGGCTAGACTGTATAATTGTTCACTCGTTTGTCTCAGTTGACAAGGATAGGTTGTTAAGCAAAGGAATTTGAATGTGTGCCTGAATCTGGGGGCACTTAAGAAAACTCTTGGGTATTACCAGATTTACAATAAAATTCTGAGTTTTCAAATTCATTTTATTATTATTTTATTATTAAGAATATCTGCTGGGCAGGAGAAAGAGTTCTTGAGTTACGTTGTTCATAAATATTCTGTAGTTTTGCACAGAAAAGATTGAATCAAGGTTAGTTTCAGATGTATCATTTTAGAGTTATGTAAGAAGACAACTAAATGTGGACTGTCTTCCTGCATGAAAATGGGAGCATACTTGCAGTAATGTCATATCTATTACTTAAGTGCAGCACTGACATTCTTCTCCTATTGTGAGTTAAATGAAATGCTGCACAATTATTAGATCTACTCTTTGAGTTAGTTCTTCAACTACACTTATTAGAAGTCATTCAAATAAAACATAAAAGCTCAATTTAGAACTTTCTGAATATACTGAAAATAAATCATTGCATTTTACAACTTTGAAAGTAATTACTGAATTCTATTGCTAAAGTCTGTGGAAGTGGGTTTGACAGATTTTCTCTAAATTACTCAACCACCTACAGGTATTATTGCCAAGAGTCTTTTGAAATGAGAATAAATTTTATAGAGTTACAACAGCAAAGTGAAAGAGTACGTTTGATAGATTCTCTGAACAGTTTCAACACCCACAGGTATTATTTGTAAGAAAACAATCATGCAGAGTCTTCAGCTGGTTAGAGAGGGCACAGCTTTCCATCTTCACCTGACATCCTATCTGTTCTCTCCACATCCTGTGCCCCCTGCCTACCACCCACTCCTCCTAAAACAATGCTCACTAAGAGAGTTTTGTGTGAATGGGCAAGAATATGAATGTTTTTTCAAAGAATCTGAACAGTATAGAAAACACATTCTTTGTGGGTGACGAAAAGGCTTAAGGTGGGAGAAGAAAAACTGTCATAAGGATTGATTAGTATTCTTCACTTTCTTTCCTAATTAATCAATGTTATTCTTTAATTGTTTTAAACACTCAAAGGTAATTACTCACTCGCTTAAAACCTGAACATAAGAAAAAAAGACCTAAAAGACAAAATCAAAGATTATATTTGCTTTATTTTTGTCTTTTTAATTTGATTCACATGTACTATTTTGTGATTTGGTGCAATTTTTCCTCAGTATTTCTAAATAATTGAGTCCTGAAATATTCAACAGGAGTTTTTTAAAAATCAGTGTGTAAATGTTAGCTGTTTAAATTTTAACATGAGAGCCTTGTGTCTGTAAAAATGAAGCACGATATAGTTGTGCACTTCTCGACGATGCCTTTTTCGTACTATAATTTCCATAAATTAATTTTTGATTATTCAAGTAATGCCCAAAAGATCCCAGAAGACGAGGCCTGTTTACAGTGCGTATACTAGACTTATTGTATATCACACAGATGTAATTTTATGTACTGTATACTGTAATTTTATTAAGCTAATATTTTATGCTTTAACATTTCTTCTTTGTAACCTTGTAAAAGTGTAGACTTTTAGCTTGTTGCTTTTCTTTTTTTAATATAGCATTTGCTGCATTTTTTGTTTTGAATCTTGATGAATTACTGTAATTCAGTATTAAAATAAGAATTACCATTTAAAAACTAAACTAATGTAGTATTTTAGAGTAATATAGAAGTGTACATCAAAATCGTCTAATTGGTTTACAGTGGCTTTTCTGTTTCAAGGATGTAAAAATAAATTCATTTCTAGAATTTGTTGCTAAATCCACATAGTCCCATTTTCTTGCCAAACAGTTTTTTTGTTGTAACCCTTACAATGAGAAATATGCCTATTTAAAACTTTGTACATCTGAAAATATTTATGCAGTAGACTACCAGGCTGTGCTGACTTAACCAAACACTTTCTCAAGTGCATCCAGAACATCGGAGAATTCTGTTGTCCCCTCCAGCCTTCTGTTATTCAGATCTCCCTTTAAGCTGCAACATTTTGCATTTTGGTCACAACAACCCCAGGCAACCCTACAGGCTTGAGGAGGAGTGGCTGGAAAGCTGTCTGATGGAAAGGAATCTTCATGTACTGATGGACCATTGGCTGAATATGAGCCAGCAGTGTGCCCAGGTGGCCAAGAAGGCCAATGACATCCTGGCTTGTATCAGGAATGGTGTGGTGAGCAGGACTAGGGAAGTCATCCTGCCCCTGCACTTGGCACTGGTGAGGCCTCACCTCAAGTACTGTGTTCAGTTTTGGGCACTTCAGGACACTGAGCTGCTGGAGCAGGTCCAAAGAAGGGCAACAAAGCTTGTGAAGGGCTTGGAGAATGTGCCCTATGAGGAGAGACTGAAGGCATTGGGGCTGTTTAGTCTGGGGAAAAGGAGGCTGAGGGGAGACCTTATTGCTCTCTTCCAATATCTGAAAGGTGCTTAC
>JAOWBP010002559.1:1403946-1423946 GCA_028571105.1 Tragopan temminckii
GAGTCACCATCCCTGGATGTGTTTAAAAACCGTTTGGATGTGATGCTCAGGGACATGATTTAGCAGAGGGCTGTTAGAGTTAGGGTAGTAAGGTTAGGTTGTGGTTGGACTTGATGATCTTTAAGGTCTTTTCCAACCTGGGCAATTCTATGATTCTATGATTTTGTCCAGAATTAGTGATTGACATCTGTGTGCTGGCACCATTCAGGAACAACCACCAACTTCTAAATTTTTTTCCAGCTTGGTCTTCTCTGCTGATTATCTTTCACTCAGACATATTGATAATTTCAGTATTCCTATCTACTTGATTATATCAACTCAACAGCTTGACAGGTTGTATAAGTTTCTCTTTGCCGAGTGGCAGGAAGTGGTTTGCCAATCTTGTACTTTTCTCATATGTTCTTCTTTCAAAAAAGGATTCTACTTTATTGGACTTCTGAAGAGTTCTCACAGTTCAGACAACAATCAGGTGACTGCGAATCAAGAACGCGTTGCAGCCTGTACTGTGAGCTAAAGTGTTGTTTCACTATAATTGTGAATCTTCTTCTGCTGTCATAGCAAGGAAACTACATGTAGAAATTTGTAATTGTAAAATTTTACCCTGAGCCAACAAAATTCTGCTTCATAAAGCTAAGTCATCTGAGTTCTATGCCGTCTACCAAGTTGTTATACTCTAATATATTGCATTCAGAAAATGATTTCACACAAATTCATGATAAATATGTTCCCCCCCCCCCCAGGTTATGTCAGCAATTGTTCAAAGTAAAAGCAAAGTTCTATCGGGCTAAGTGGCAAGCTATATAGATATTATGTAAGTGTAATTTTATATATTGATTGCAAACTCAAGCTGGCCTCTTGTTCAAAGTTGCCACTATTCAGTGCAGAAGCAAATTTTCTCTTTAGCAGACCAACACATTTCAGAGGAGGAATGAAAGAGCTTCTGCAAACATACACCTCTTCCTAGCATGGAATGAGTGGATTTATATAATTTCTAAGCAACGCCCTATTGTCTGTCAGAACAAAAGGTCAGTTTTGTTAGTTACCAGAACTGTCACCATCCTTGTTTGTGCAGATAGCCCAGAATACAGATGTTCTGCAAGAAGTCTAAGGATGTATTGAGTAAGGTTGAAGCATGCCATGTTTTTGTTTTCTTTCCAGAGTGAACCAGTGAACAATGGTTTAACCACAGCCTCATTGTCAGCCAACATCCTTAAAATTATATAACTCCATATCATTGTGTTAAAGCTTGCTTACATCCATTATCACTACTGATCCTCACACCTCTGGTATTAGAAGGGGGAAGACTGGGTAGAAAGAGAAAATGGTATGTGAAGAAAAAAATGTCATCTAAGTGTATAAATGTTTATGCTGTGCAAATTTTAAGCTTCACTGTATAAAATTATTCAAATGCTTTCTGGAGGTGAAGATTAGATAAAAAATACAGGGGAAGCTAACAACAACAGATATGATGCACATTGTATGTTTTAACATTTAATAATGTGCAATTCAGAGAACTATATTTAGAAGGTAAATTATTTGTGTATTCAGCTATACCGGGGCGGTGAGAACACTTACTTGACTTCTGTTTTGTGCATCTGATTACTCAGCGAAGAAGTGAAGTTAAAAAGGTTAGGCGAATTAAATTTGAGAGGTTGATTGAAGTTAGTTCTTTTTTGAAGGTTGTTTTTATTCATAGTTTAGAATTATAATTGTGTTAAAGTATTGTGCTCTTTGTTCTAATATGGAGAATCACAGATGAAATTATAATGCAGTCTACATATTGCTATAAGGGCACGGATTTTCAGATATAGATATAAATGATCTAACTGTACCTGATTATGGAATCATTAGTGTAAGTCAATGTACTAGCAAATACAAAAAGTATTACATGTATTCTATCTACTGAAACTGCAGAAAGAGTTCAGAAGAGTGCAGAAAGACAGAAAGAGATAATGTTTCTTCTCATTCTCCTCCCACTGTTTTGAACTCGCTCTCAGCTTACTGAGAAAGCACAAAACTTGGTCTAGTGACTAATTTCTCAGGTTCTATGAAAGGGGAAATCTGAACATATCTTGCTAAAATAGAAATATTAAAACAAACACACACACACACAACAACCCAAAGAATTTGGATAATTCACAACAAACATGTTAAATCCTGCACTAACCTGCCCTTCCAATACTGTGTAAAGCACAGATATTTCTGTAAACAAATTTTGTGTAGGCAACCAGCCTGTTGAATGCTTAATGGATAAGCAAATATCTCTCAAGATCCATAAAATACCTTTAAGAAATTTGTAAAGCAAGGAAACAGACCATCAGAATTACTTCTGGTTGCCATAAGTGGCAAAAATCTTTTGATTTTTGAGGAAAGAGAAATGTAGTGTTAAGTCTTTCAAGTAACTGCAGACAAGTAAAAACTAGCATCACTATTGTATATTGTATATACAAATACTGTGTTGTATAAAAAAGACCTATCAAAGGTCTTTTTTAAATGTCCAAATTCAACTGAGGCTTTGAAAATGTAGAACTAGAAAGGACCATGATGTCAGGATCAGTCTTGCTCTGCAACTAGGAACCATGCCGTAGAAGACTTATCAAATTCTTTAAAAAGCTGGCTGGGTTCTCTGCTCTCAGTTTTACTATAATAAGGCTGTGTGAGATTTTCGTTTCTCCAGTGGTTAAAAGCTTGTTTCTCATTTCCATTCTAACTGTTTTCACATCTATTCAATATCAACTTCTTCCTGTTGTACTAATCATTTTTTCTGAAAAAGCTTTGCATCCTTCTTGCTGTTTACCTCCTTTTCATATGTTTTTAAACAGTTGTCATATCTGTTTTCAGCCTTTCTCTTTCTTTTTAAGCCAAATTCTTCTTGCTTCCTCTTGTGAGATGCTTGTTATTGCCGTAAACATGGCATTACTCCTTTTATACATCTATCTTGAGTCTTACTCAAACATAAAGAAAAGATGCACAATACTTCAAACTATTTAATGGCTTCTTAAGAGTGCTCTGTAGTTTCGTTGATTTTTTTCCTTTTTAAAAATAAATTATATTCGCTATTCGCTAGTCATGTGAAGGTCCTACTTCCATTAAAATCTTTTAGAAGTATTCATTAGTGAATATTTGAGTGCACACAGCAGTTGGTTCAGAATTCTTAAGTGAAGGCTACTGTATTGTCCGCGATATATTAAATATGATGAGTTTTACTTCTAGATGTCAATGCACAGCATTACCTTACTATCTTTATTTGTCTAACTTTTCTGAAAAACTCATGCCTTTGAATACTTGTATAGCAGTCCTAACCTCCCACTGTGGGACTTGCCTCTGTAATATAGTTTCATATTGTCTGTTAATACATCAGGTTCTTTTGTTGTAAGACTATATCAGCTGCTTTGAGATTTTTACAGATCCCATGCAGTTTTCTAGTCTGATAAGACTGCAATAGTTCTTTCAGTACCTATGTATCCTTTCTAATTTATGTCTTCTACAATTTTATTTATTTCTCTGTCTGTTAAAACCAAATGTGGAAAAACCTATTTTTTTCTAACTTTCCATTTCTTTATAGTCACGCTTGCCTATTACTATCTAGAAAGTTGTATTTATATTCATTGGAACTTGACAAATATGAATGTGTTATTCATATGGTACTCTCCTAAGTTACAGTTGGAGGCATTATAATCTGTTTTGTTAAAATTCCAACTGATAGGTAATGAAGTATGGAAGTAGTCATGCTCAGAAGACTGAAAAGCTGAAAGGTGTATTTTGCTAACAGCTTGTTTGGAAGAAGTTGGTTTCCAAGATATCCTTTAGAATACTATTCTCCTCAGAGAAACAGAAAATTGCATAGCAGAAGGAAATTCCCGTATACATTAGACGAGGCTTATTTTTATTTTGTGAGCAAAACAAGAAAATAAAACTTGTGTCCACATCTTTTTTAATCCTAGACTGAGTGGCAATTTCTGCAGCCTCATGTAACACACAAGAAGCAGTAGTGGTAATATTTATATTACTCTGTGCCAAACCTTAAAACCTGCAGGTTCTTACTTTGCAATTACAGTATTTATTAGGTGCTCAGTTTACTCTAAAGTTAATTTTGAAGTTGTATTGTAAAGTATCTGTTACATCAGATGAAAAAAAATGCTTGTAATGTGAATAAACACTGTTTTCCTGATACTTCCAAAATGCAAAATGAGGCCCGTGGTTAAAGGTGGTTTGGAAACTGTTTCAAATTAGGAAGATATTCCTCTGGGCCTTGGCTGTGAGTGGAAACAGACTGCAACTATGAGCTGGAAAAAATGTGAGGGAGATTCTCAAGCCTGGTTAGGAAGATATAATTTTAAAAAGCTTCAATCTCATTATTTGTGAGAAATTTTGTTACATCATCAAAGACTCTATCAGGTATTCTTTCGTTTAGTTACCACAAGATCCTTGAGTTGTAGTCAACACTTTGTCCAGGTCATGCAGTTGGATGATGTACAAGGTGATCAGAAGCCCTGAAAACCTTCAGGGAAACTATAGGAAATTGTTCACTGAAGTTTTAATTCTTTCAGATTTGTTAGACTGCTTGCTTAATCCAAGTTACTGTATTCAATATAGTGTTGCAATTTCTCTCCCCTCCTCTTCTTTCTCTGAGTTTTCTTTAAATAAAATGATATATTTCTTACGTCACGTAGACTAAAATTTAGCTTTGAAGATCGCTGCAAATGTCACTGAACAATGGACATTACATGCAGGAAAACAACCTGATGTCAGGACGTATATCAATCAAGGCACGATTTTTCAGTGGCAGTAGCATTTACATTGTTTCCAAACTGTATACGTTCTCATCCATAGGAAACTTGCTGACTTTAATTGGAAAGTGGAAATAAAGGTGATCTGAGCCTTAATTTAAAACAAAAACAAAAACAAACGTGTTCATTACATATAGAAAACACATTTTGGAAAGGCAATCTTACAGATATATATTATTGCTCCTCCTAGTTTGTAAAATATTTTCAGTATTCTTCTAGAGGGAGAAATTTCCTTGAAATCTTCTTTTCACTTTAAATTTAAAACATACAAATACATTGATTTGTTCACTATTTGCCAAGTTTAGTTTGCTGTCAGCAAAATGTAGTTGATTTTTACAACCCCCCCTTTTTTTTGGCATGTATAGTGTTATGCATAGCTATTTTAGCCCTTTCTCAGGAAACTTTTGAGGGCGCACAGTTTTAATCAGCATTATTCAATTTATCCTTACAAGAAAAATGGCACTTCACAAAATGAAAATATATGCAGCCCTAAACATAGAACCAGTCCTATGGCTTCTCTTTAAATACCAGTCACAGGATGCAGATATCATGCAATATTACATATTTTTCCAGGGCTGGCATCTGGCTGCTGTGTAGATTCCTGAGGCAGTTCTGTTAGCACTGTTGAAATGCCTCTGGTCTACCATATGATTACATCGCAGATGAAATACTTGAGCAATGCCACTTTTCTTTCTCTTATGTTGATTATAATTGGGAGTCTGTGATGCTTTTTTGTGAAGGTATTTTTACATGCTTTCAAACTGGCTATTAGCCTCTTTTTTTTCTTTTCTTTTCTTTTTTTGAGAGGCAGTAAAAATAAGCTTCTTCGTGAACCTCTATTTTTGGAGACAATCTTCATAACTTTGTTGACGGTGCTTTAATGTGAGCTTTTGTAGTGAGTCTTCCCAAAGCTTTATGTCTGATTTTTAGATTTTTAATTTGAGGTTGTATTAATCCATTTTGAATTGTTAAAATTCATCTCCTCTGTTTAGACTCTAAGTGAGAAAAAATCAAAGCAAATATCTTGTTTGGGATACCTCTATCCATTAATGTTAAAGAACTGAAAAAAAAATCATGCAGAATGAACAGCATCATTTCTGGTGAATAAAAACATGCTGTTTCTTTACAAACATGTCAGATATTTTTGATGTAAAATGAAATGGCTTCAGATCATGCAAATGTTGATATTTTTTATAAATTCTGTAATTTAAAATTAAATAAGCACATATTGAATGCAGCATCTTCTGAAGTCTGGGTGATTTGGATTAAAGCATGGCTTATGTTTAACTTGGTTCTTTAGAAGACTATTTCTGATCCTTTCTAATTAAAAGTAGTAAAATATTGTGGCTTTTATTCTTGAAGAAATCCTTTCAGCTTAGTTTTTTTTTCATTTCTGCGTAAGTATGGATAGCTAATCCTTTACTAAAATTGCAAAGAATTCCTAAGCGTATCCTCACAACACTTTATCGTAGTTTTTAAGAACTATTTTTTGTCTTCATAACAGTCTCAAATTAATATTTGCATAAAATTCCTCAGATCGTTTCAGAATTTTGTTTAATAGGGTTTCCCTTTTAAGGTTACAGCCTTTTCTATAAATTGCAAATTATGCAAACAAAGTACGCCTACTTAAGTTTTGCAAATTTTCATTGCCGAATGAATTGTTTCACTGTTCGTCTGTTCAAAGGATTACTTCTTAAATTAGTGAACTAAAACGATAAAGTGCATGTTTCTATTCTCTTATTTATAACCCATAATTTTCCTAAGGCCAATTTAAGATATATTGTCTTTTAGAATGACATTAAATTAGACCTCAGTCATCTGCTTCCTGTCACTTTCTATTATTTTGTACTTGTTCATCAATCCTTGGGGGAAATCAAAGCCTGTGTGGCTCCCATTTGAATCTGCATAATTCTCAGTGATGGCTGGGTCAGGAGGTGCTTCCCCATGATATTTAAATTTCTACCATAACGAGAACCATTAACCCTTCAATGGCATGGTCATTCCAATTCTTGCTAGTATGTATTATGTGTTATTTATTAGTGCAAGTAAAGTAATTCAAATCTTAAATTTAACTCCCCAGTTGTGATGTTTTGATATTAATTACAATGGCAATGGATTTTTATAACACTAGTAATGTTTTATTAGTATATGCTTTTATTCTTAACTACTTTTGACAGCTAGTTTTAAAAACATCCTTTAGTCTTTTGCTTCTCAGTTCTGAAAATAATTTAAATGTATTCGTTTCTTATTATGCAAAATATTTTGCTGCTACAAGTTAAATTCTGGTTGTACATAAATGCTATTTCTAAAGCTCATTGTAAAGAGAGGTAGCTATGGAAGCCAGATGATATATTCTTTTCCATATTCATGATAACACTATAGCAGTCTATGGAGAGAATGATGAGAAATTGCCATTGTATTGTACTGATTTAACTGAGCAGGCCAGTTGCCTCAAGATGAAGAACGCTGACTTGGGCCTTCTCGGTTCTCAGTGTTCTGTTAAAAACTGCCTTAGCTAAGAATACAGCCATTCATGTTCTGTATTTTTCTTGACCTGTTTAGTTCTTCTGGGAATTTATACAAATTACCGTAGATGTTCCTGATGACCAGCAATAATTGATGAAAGGTGAAAGGCACGCCTGAACATGATGAATCTTGCACACGGTTCATCTTGCTACTCTAACAGTGATGGAAGGGTATAGAGAATACTTTTACAGATGACAGTCCCATAAATATAGCTGAGTAGAAGAAATTGAGCAGTAAGTCTCTGATAAAGACACACCTTGAAAGACGGTAGCACTCTGTTATTCAGGAACTGTGGCATTGTAACTGCTGATCCTTCAACTGAATCATCATATCCACTGAAATCTGATCTATGTGTTTCTTGTCCAGACTTAGATTTACAATCTTGTTTTTAGCTTCTACTTTGAACGCTTGTAAAAAGGCACTTAATAGCAGCTACTTGTTTCCAGATCTAAGTAATAGTGTGTGTTGGTTTCACAAAATCCTGTGGGAAGTGCAGATCCTCAGCTTGTTCTTAACTAAAGGCAACGCAGTATTAGTTACAAAGCTCTGTACATTTACAATCCATGAAAGCAATGAATTCTGGGTAACAAATGGTGAGGTTTGAAAAGCTCAACTAACTTCCCTCTCGAGGCAATGTAAATCATCAACGTGCGTAGGGCTAGGAATCATTCAATCCACTAAAATCTCTGAATCCTGCAACACAGCTGAGAAATAAGATTTTAAGAGCTTATTCGAGCTTCTTCCATGAAATCATCTCATACATATCAGTCAAATATCTAAAAGTTATCCAACTTCCATCTACTGGTAAGGCTTTTACATTGTTCAATTTATTAATGCATGAAATTGTTCAGAAAAATTGATAAATAAACTGGTATTCTCTCCAGTGTACGCAAAGACCTGGATTCTTCACTTATCTGGTTTACTCTGTGGGGCTGTCAGGGTGATGGTTACAGTTCTTTGATTTTCTCCATAGCCCCAGGCCTCTGGTTGCTTTAACCTATGCCAGCTGGCAGTGGTTCCCTAGGGACCATTGCAACATGGGTTTTAGAACTGTCTGTATTTTATCTATCGTTCTTCCCCACTTAAAGCACAGAAGGCTGCACAAACAGCGGACAGTAAATGACCTAGCTACAGGGCACCCTTACCAGGTTGGAACAGTAAGACTGTGGTCTTTGGGCCATGTAGGAATGATGTTGGAGCTATCAGACCAGCAAGAAGGAATATGTGACAGGAGTATTGATATTTTTGGTCATTCCATGCTGACTGAGCAGCTCAAACAATTGTAATGGTCGCAATGTCACGTTTTTGGATCATATCCTCCATGTGTTTCTTGGACTGTCACTCAACATATAGTATGGAAAAGGGCTTAATGTTTGTCACAGAGCAAGTCTTAGTGTCCTTGTGCTTTTTAAATAAATGTATCTGAATGTACTCCAGCCTCTTTCAGTTGAGATCCCAACCATTTATACTGTAGATATGTAGTTTTCATAGTGCGAGGCTCATGGACATGTCTTGAACAATAGGAAGTGCATCTTCTAGCTACTGCTTTACAGTTGAGAGTCCTGTGGTATCTTTAGCTGTGGTATTTCTAGAGATTTTATATATATTAGATTATATATATAGAATATATGTTTTATTAAATATACCTTATGGTGTCAACTATCTTAGTTTTTTAGAGACCTAATTAGCAGATGTGTTGAAATTCTTCAAAGTCCATTACTTTTTAAATATATTCAACAGTTCTAAGGTCCTATTTTCCAGATCTACCCTCAGTATGTTGTTTCAGAAACATCAAAAGAATTGTTTTTAAAATATCAAGAATACCTGAATAATGTATACAGAGTGTCTCACAGTGGAATATTCTGTAATGTAGTAGGCGAAGGTATAAAAAAGCACAGTGAGACCATATAAAGTCAAGTGGAAAGGAAGTGTACATTTTTAACTGCACAGGTAATTAATGTTTGAAAATACTTATCAAAATATATGCTATATTTATCAGTCAAAAACTTTTCACGTAATTTTGATGTCTTTCTAAAACATGTCAACTAATTTTAGCTAAGTGCTGAAATTCCTTGGTGGTTTTTGTTATTTGACGTCTTAAGAAGGAGGCTGTATAACATTTTTTAGCCTGTAATTTTGTAGAATAAGACATATGTAGTCTATGAGTTGCAATTGTAAAAATAAGGTCATTTGTGTATCAATCAGACAGAGTATAGATGATTTTCCTGCCCTGGAACTTTTAAAAGGAGTAACTAATGAAACAGAAAACTTGAAAATCTCTTTTCTGTGAGCAAGGAGAAAAGAGCTGGCAACAAAGAACAGTGGATAAAATGCCTAAATTCTTGCTTTCTGGTTTGTTTTTTTTTTTTTGTGATTGTGATAGTTCTTGATCAGATTTTTCTCACTGTAAAGGATACTATTGAATTTTGAAAGGACACTGTATGCAAGGCAAGGTGAGGAATGTACAGGGAGGAAAGAGGATGACTTCAGCAAAGGGAATGATTAAGACATCACACTGGTGATAGTGTCTAGAAGATTTTAAACTAAGGTAGTTCATAATACACTTTAGCATTAAAGAGTTCAATTTATGAGTTAGAAAAATTAGTGTAATTTGTTGATATCTTATGCTACGAGCATTTTGACATTGAACAAGCCATAGTACTCTTTCCATAGATCAAGAACAATAGCACATCTTCTTTTTAAAGTCTGAAGATAGGTAAGTGAAAATAGAAACATGTTGAAATACAATGAAATAGAACGTATAATGGGGTAAGGTTATAAACGATGATTAATTTTCAAAGCAAGGTAAAATATGTGTGTTAACTATAGAAATTATATAAACCAGAAGCGTAATACTGCAAAGGGCTCAGTATTTTCTCCATTTAAATTATACTGCATTTTTGGGCATATTACAAAAATTTTGAAGTACAATATACTTATTTCTGTTCCTTTTTCTCTGAATGCATGCTGTTAACCTAGTATGCTTCTAAATCCAGTTTAATAAATGAACTATCTGGCAATATTTAGAACCTTTCAAATTGAGCACCCGTGAAAAGATTAGCAGGATCTTGGCATCAGTTCTTTTATGTAAGTGACTGAAACATGATAAAGCTTGATGAATCTTCCTTTGCTCGAGTATAGAATCATATAATCATACAATCACTAAGGTTGTAAAAGACCACTTAGATCATCTGGTCCAGCCATCAGTCCATCCCCACCATGCCCACTAAATTATGTCCCTATGTGCAACATCTGCATATTTCTTGTATACCTCAAGGAAAGGTAACTCCACCACTTTCCTGGGCAACCTGTTCCAATACTTGATCTCTCTTTCAGAGAAGACAAATATTCAACCTGAGCCTACCCTGTTGCAGCTTGAAGCCATTATGTCTATTCCTATTACTGTTATCTTGGAGAAGAGACCAACCCTCCCTCCCCACTACAACCTCCTTTCTGGCTGTTGTAGAGAACAGTAAGGTCTCCCCTGATCTTTTCCAGACTAAGTAATCCCAGTGCCCTCAGTTGCTCCTCATGAGACTTGAGATTCTCTTATATGGTGTTTCCGGCCCCCCAAAAAGACCTGTGATTGACAATACATTTTTTAAACTGCAAGTAAAGAATAGAAATTGGAAATATTAGTGATAGGCCTAGTGATGTCTTTTAAACGTGATGATCTGAAGTCAACTCTTGTGTCTGGAAATCCTATCAGATATTCAGTGACATCACTGTACCTGATATTTCATTTCTTTTTTTTTTTTTTTTTTTGTTCTTAAGCATCCATTCACTACTGGTAACAGGTATAGAATTACTATTAGTTTAACAAATTGTGTGTACTTTAAATTGTGACCTTTCTGAGCCCTTCCTGCATTGGTCTTCAGCAATCATTTAATTAACTCAGTGTATACAATCCAGTGTATTTGTTTCTACTTTACATTTATTTGGCTTTCATTAAGTATATATAAAGATTCTAATTAGAACTATAAATTATAAGAAAACATATTTTTTGTCAGCTCAACATTTTATTTCCTAAATATACTAGACCCTATAGCTTATTTGTTAATTTATGGGTGAAATTTTTAGAACAGTTAAGGCAAGAGGATGTCCTGTGTAAATACTGAAGCTGTACATGAGGTAGAAGTCCATTCTCTCATTATGGAAATGCTTTAATGTTATATACTTCTGAGATAGACATTTTAAAATAAAAAATTGAAAAGATTGTTTAGGCTAAAAATAAGAAAAAAAACTATTGTTTTGAAAGTACTGAATAAATAAAAATTGCATACAGTATATGTGCTTTCCTCCTGGCAGTATTCTGCATTTGAATTTAACCTTGAGATTATTCAGAAGAAATGGAGTAGCAAATTATGGTCATGTGCATTGTAATTACTGCACTTGCCTTTTCTGCCATGTACCAGTACAGAAGGATTCTTTTTTTTTTTATGTGACAAAACAACACAGACAAATTAAGTGACCACACTGAGAGAAGCTTGGTAATACATTATATATTGTGCCATTGTTTACAGGCCTCAAATGTCCTATCCAGAAATTTACTAAAGACTATATTAAAAACTTACATATGTTTAAGTTATTTCCATTAACTGGAAATAAAAGAAAAGAAACTTGTTTTCAACATAATCACTTTTCATCTGTTTTGGAATGAATATCTTCATATCTTTATCAATCTAACCTGTACAGCAAGGATTTATTTGTGAAATAGCACCACACGTCATCTTACGCAATGCTCACCTCCTCCAGAAATCCACCTGTAGTAATAAGTGCAAAGTTTAGTTATTTTTATAGAATTCAACTCCTGTTCAAGTATTAAATAAAATAACTCAAAATATAATGGAAGTATTAAACCTTATAATTATTGTAGTTTCCAATATAAAAGAATTGATGTTTGTTAAAGATTGAGTAGGAGAAAAAATGGGAACAAATTAAAATGTATTTTTCTTTAAAGCAAATAGACTTTTATGTATTGTAAGGCAGATTTTTTTTTTTTTTTAAACAAGTAAAAAGCATTAAAAAAAAAAAAAAATGCCAGCTCTGACATTTCCTGTCTGATGACAACGATGAGATCCAGCCTGTTAAGGGCTTAAAATGAATGTCTTGTCTAATTTGTGCTCTTCATTTTTATTTCATTCCTCCCAACTGTCTCATCTTACCCCACCTGTCACACATCACACCCCACCTTACTTTTTCAGATTTTTCAAGCTTTGCCTTTTGTTTTTCCCCATCTTATATGTGATCCAGCCTTTTCTCTTTAACTATTCACTTTACTTTTTGCCTCTTCACCACTATTTAATTTCCTCTTCTCTGTTCTACTTTCTATTTTCTTTCTTAAATGAATTCCAGAAATGTTAAGGAAAAATAGAACAGTAAATTGTATTTAATGGAAATAAAAGAAATCTTAGTACTTAAAAGCATGCATGCTTACCTTAAAACAAAACGGTAATTAATTGATGTCTTTAATAAATTATCTTGAACGAAACATTAACGAATTACCTAGGTATAACATTAGTATTTAAAATGTCTGTTGAGGCTTTTTTAAATATATCTTGTTAAAATTATTGTATTGTTGTTAGAATTTTGTGAATACTCTGCACCGGAACAACAAAATTGTTGTACATGCTGGTAAGAGGCACACAACTTGCAAGTCACTAAGCTTTTTTCACTGTATTCATTCCTAAAGTCTGAGATATAAGTTGACTTCTCATAAATTGATTCCAATTATAGACTACTTATTTTGGATACACGTATGTTCCCTAAAACAAGTACTTCCAATATATGTGCATTAGGCATGAACAGCTAAATAGCTATATAGATTGTCTGAACTATTAATTTTATTAATTGTATTTGTTTCTTGATAACATTTAATTCTGGACTTTGTGTCAAAAATATATGCCTTTCAGTGTTAGGAGACATTGTAAAAACATCCAAACAACCAAAATGTAGATGCAAATACTAGAAACAGATTAATGAATATGGTAAAAGTTTGGTTTGAAATTTGGTTGACTTGCCTGACCTGAAGAAGTGGTTAAACCATTTAATCTTAGTTTTATTTCTTATTATTATTGACAGTAATCAATGATTGAGTTGAATCTAAATTCATCTTAACTTGTAGAAGCTCTGTAGTTCTTTTTTGTTTTCTTTATGTCATATTGAAAAATGTTTTTGGCTTTAAGGATGGCACTACTTATTTCCTGCTATGATAATCCTGATTTTTATTTTTCCATCTTTTTTTCCAAATATCATTCTTTTTTCATTTAAAGTTGCAAACTATGTTCTGTAATGCTGCCTGTCACGCATTAATGTCAGTGACTCTAAGCTATGTTTAAATTATCCACTGGCATATAGTAATTATCCAGAACCACAAAATACAAGGCAATATCCTCTGATGTGTAATTTCAATTCTGTGTGTAATTCTTTAGCCTTAAACACATCTGGAAAAAATCTCAGTTTAACTTTTGATATTTGGTGTCTTGAAGTTTTTTTTTTCCTTTTTTTTTTTTTTTTTTTCCCCTGAAATCCTTTAAATGTGAAAACATTGCACCAGAAAGCAGCTTGAATACATGTCCAAACTGAAATGATATGATGGCGACCACAAAACATGTCACACTGTAGTTGCACTTCAGAAAGGCTCTCATGAAATTTCTTTCATAATTTTAATTGTTTGCTTCAATGTTCATTGAAAGAGTTTATGAAACTTTTAATCTACCTCACAGTTAATTGCAATACGTTTTGATGATAGAAATTTTAACTAATTGAATCTTCACTATACAGAATTTGTCTAAATCATTGATAGTTTCCATCTTGTAATGTGCTGAAGAAGAACAATAGCAATACTGTACATCTATTCAGCATGAAGCTTTATTTTAAATTTTATTTTCTGTCCTCTCTTTTGAGATGTTGCTTCATACTAAACTCATCCATATAGACACTGTATTGGTATCAGACATAAACTATGTGAATTCTGATACCTTTTCATCCATTGTACACTAAGAATTCTAGTTTTTAAATGATATCCTGCCAGCTTTTTCACAATCCATTAATTCCTGGATCAACATCAGAAGGAATGTCAGAGCAGAGTGAAATTCTTGTAAGACACAGATGTCAGGATCAAAAGTCAGAGACATTCTCAAAACAGCAGGGTAGCATGCTTGTTAGACCTTAATCGTAACAATTAGTATCTGCCATGTGACATTCTCTATACCCTGCCTATATTTCTGTTAAGTTTCAGGCATGCTGAAAAGAGAAACTATTTCTTGAAGTTGGATGGAAAACTACACGGGCTATTAGTCTTCTAATTGCCCTTTATCCTAGTATTTGCAAACTTTTCAGTAGTGTATTACCTTAAATGGTAAAATTAATATTTCATTTTAAAAACATGCTTCATTCTAACTTTAGATTGAAATCATTTTACGTAAAAAGTATGCAGTTCTGTTCTGAGAAGCATTTATTATTCCGAAGTATCCATTTAATGTATATAGTTAATGGTTAATTAACCTTCAGGGAAATGGCTTCTGGTAACTAAATCTATCCCCATTGATGTGTAATATCATATACAAAAAATAATTCATTCTTGAGAGTTAGAGGTTAATGTTATGCATAATTTATGTTTTGTTTTTTTAAAATTGTTTTTAACCCTCCTTGCTCTGAGTATTTTACTTTCAGAAAAATAATCCCAAAATAAAAGAAGAATATTATTCTTTACATTAGACAGTAGAGGGTACTGAAAAGTTTAGCCTCCTTTCTTCAGCTGCTTTACATTACTGCACTGAGAATCTAAGATTTAACAACCATTTCAGTAACAGAGTTTTGCAGTCCTGTGTTTGTCATTCTTCTGTGTGATACGCTATAGGCACATTACAAGTTATTTTGCCACTATTCTTTTTCCTCTTTCTTAGCCTGCTGTTAATTACTACACTGATGCAGTGAAAGCTGTCAAGCATATAAACAAAACTTTTCAGTGTGGCATAGTGGAGAAGGTAAGAAATAAAAGGAAGAAGTGTCCTCAAAAGAATGAAACAGGATCTTTGCAGCAGTTTTAATTGTTGGTCAACGTTGATAGTTTATATACGATATATGACTTTCTATATATATGTTTTATATAAATATTACAAAATACAGGAATTTGGATGTGATAGAAATGGCGGTTACATGAAAAATATAAGTAATATTTTCTTACGCATTTGAAAAAAAAAAGCAATGCAGTGTTAGGGTACAATGATGAAGGTGGCTAATGTGTCTTACTGTTGATCTGAAGTTGTGAGAATAGATTTCATTCTCTAGTCAGGCTTGAAAGAGTTAGTCATTTTGGCTAAGGAATTTAAAGTGGTTGAATACAAGATCTTGAAGAATTTAATGACTAAAATCAAGCAGCAGAAGGGAGGAGAATGAAAATAGGGCAGTGAGATTGAGAAGCAGTCAGGAAAAGTGTATTGTAGATGTGGGAGAGGCTTTTCCAGTGAACTTTTACCTCGTGAAAGAAGAGAAGAGAGTCTACACTGAGACGGGACAGGCATTTAAGGCAGTGATTGTGGACAATGGCTTTAAGGAGTGTGAAGGCAAGAAGTACCAGGAAAAAAAAATGGAATTTGCCAATATTAGGCTCTTTATAATAATAGAAAAAAAAGTGCTGTTAGACAAAAGAGTAAAGTATATGAAGGGACTTTTTATAAGGGCAGGTAGTGGCAGGACAAAGGGAAATGGTTTTAAACTGCAAGAGGATAGATTTAGACAAGATACTAGGGAAAAACTCTACTGTGAAGGTGGTGAGACACTGAAACAGGTTGTCCAGTGGCGTTTGGATGACTCCTAACTGGAAGCACTCAAGGCCAGGCTGAAGCAGGGGTTTGGAAGTAGATGATCTTAAAGGCCCCTTCCAGCCCAAACCATTCTATGATTCATTGATTCTATGAACAGAAAGTAAAACTAGTAACGTAAGTTTGGGAAGATTATGGTATATCAGAGATGATGAACCAGTCAGAAATTTCAACTGTATAGAAATGCAGGAGATGGTAATAGATCATAGGAGAAAAAATAATGGGAGAAGATTATATCCTTTTAATTTATCAATGTAAAGAAAATCAGATCTGAAAACCAATAAAGAAGTAGAGAGTGCACACTGCAGACAGATAGGAGGAGGGGTTTGATAAGGAGCTGATGATGGGACTAGAGCAATGAGACTGGTGACTTGTTGGTTATCCATAATGGAAAACAACTCTTTTCAACTGAGAATCCAGCCAAGCTATAAATAGAAAGAAGGTAGCAGTTTTGATTTATACCTTATCGGAATAGATATACCTTATCAGAGAAGCAAGAATTACGCTTTGTATTATTATTTTATCCAAATTGCCTCCTGAGCATCTAGATTTAGTAGGAGGCATGTTCTCTCTTCTCCTTCCTGTAGCAGACTTCTGTGATATTTTACTGGCTGATATTCCTCAGCATGCCGAGGTCTGTAGAAGAACCTGCCATCTGTGCTTGTTAACTTGTGAAGAACACACAGGTGTTATGAAACAAGACATTTTTGTTTCTGAAAGCACATTTAAAATTTATAGATGCAAGTGTGCTATGTAGCTGTCCTTCTTCATAAGATGAAATGAATGCAATAAATTAACTTTCTCTTTTATTTATCATCATTTTGTCTTCATCTCTGAAATCTTAGGGATTTTGGAAGCTGCATAAATAGTAATAATACTTTATTCTTGTGTGCTACATATTCTGCATGTTAATATCTGAGAGGAAAATAGCTGCCTGCAGAAAAGCCATTAATCAGAAGGACTAAATGCCAAAGGTAAAAAAATAATAAATTCACTAATGGCTTTCTCTTCTTTATCCCTGCTGTTATCATTCAGCTACTTTCCTTTATCTGCAGTTTTCTCACTTTAAAAGTGTATTTACACAAACATGCTCACTTTTATAATCGCAAGCATTTAATAATACAAAAACAGTAGCTGCAAACAAGTAATGCTCTTGGGTGATTTGAATGGAAACATGAAATTCCTGTCTTCAAGGGAAAACAAAATCTGTGAGATGCTGGAAATGAACATGTTATAGCTAACCAGATATTCCCAGTTTTCTAAGACTGTTTTATGCATTACACTGAAACTGCATCAAGGGAGAGGATTTTATTGATCATTCTTTGCTTTTGCTTGGTAAGAGAAATTCTACAGCAGGTACCTAAATATATTTATTTACTTCTTTATTTCATATTTTTATTTGAGAGAGGAGGTGTCTTCAACCCGCATGTGTTTATGTTTTTATGGTATTGAGGAATTATGAGTAAATGAACAAGAAAGTAGAGCAATGTTTTGAAGAGGTCCAGTTTACTCACAGTTTCGGTCATTGTCTCCCCTAAGAACAACTGTTAGTTTAGCACACATTGTTTCATTTTTCTGCCTCTGTGTTTTTGGTATTTGGTTGTAGATAAGAAGTTTGTTTTCATTTTATTTTAATCCAGTGTTGGTTTTTTTTTTTTTTGTTTTTTTTTTTTTTTTTTTTTGTCATTCAGAGGTTTTTCAAAAATACAAAGTGATAAAACATATGGTTTATTATTTTTGCAGATAAAATATTTGTCTCCTAAAAACACCTTTTAAATCTCAAATCTAATTAATATGAGCTTGATTCTAGTTCTGCAATATCAAGAAGATTTGAACACAAAAAAAAAAAACAGAAAAGCCTTTAATTTAATGATACAGAAGCATGGATCATAAAGGTCTTCTAATGTACTATAGAACAGCTATTTGGATACTCACTTCTTTTTGGTAATTTGGGAGAAATGTGTTCTTTAATTAACTCTACAATTAACTTGTAAATACTTGAAGACATTCATCCATATTGACTTCCCTGACTTATAAGCACAGTTTAGTGTGTGTGTGTGTATATATATATATATGTATTTATACACTATTCATAATGCATATTTATTTACAGATTTATATGAATGTCCGTCCTCATCATAATTTATATGCATTATCATCCAGGACATCTTCTGTCTTTTCCCCTTTTACAGTCTAAATAAAGACAAGATAAGTGGTTAAGACTCAAAGAGCCATTAAGGGAACTGGTGAATTTAATGCAAATGTTCACCATAGGTAGTTCTGAAGTCAATCCTGTGCTCAGGAGAGCCAACAGATACAAAAATACTTTGTTTCTACTTTTTGAGACGCATCAATAGAAACAGAGAATAGATTATGGCACCAGTTGATTTCAAGAACAGAGGAAAACTTTTCAAGTTCACTCAGAATGATTACAGTTAATTGTGAATTGAAGTTTGGTCTCCAGCACCCAAGTCATAAACTTTACTGTTGGCCATTTTTCTCCTGCTTGCAGAGTGTATGAATAACTTCACTTTCCAGAAACTTTAGCTGAATATGTGAACTATAGGTATAATTCGTAATTACTAAGAACCACATTCTGTTGGTTGTTGTGAAACCATTAGATAGAGACTTGGCCAGGATTAGCGAAAAATAGAAAGACAGCAGAAAAGCAAGTCACTGCAATATATGAGGACCTGGATAGCCAGATCGTTGTGTTTTGTAATAAAGACTGTTCCAGTTCGATTACCAGGGACATTTTTTTCAGAGTCTACTGGACACAGTAAAAGGAATGCTACATCAAGGATACTAAGCATAAGTAATTTTGAATTCCACTTATTTTTAGAAACTTGAATTAGATTGCTATGTAGGAAGAGTTCTAGTATAGGTTAAAACCCAATCTCAAACTTAGTTCTCAGTGTTGTCAACAAACAGTTGTGCAATTGGATGTCATTTGGAATGTCCCCTGTTTGTTCTTCAAACATTTATCTCCTTAAATTTTTGGCTGAAATCCTCTGCTATTACTTGTTTATATTTGTAGGTAGGGTTTGTAATTCTTTGTGCGCAGAGCCTTAACTGACTCCATCCAGCCTAGAGTCCAATCCAGAAGGTCTTATTTCTGACTCAGATGCCATGTAAATTGTATGTCTGTAAGCAGTCTACATTTTGCTTACAAAAAGTATTCATGTTGTGTTTGAAGATGAAAAATTGGCGATGAGAAAAGTTTTCAGTGTCACTACATGAAAACTTAGAATTTTGTTATCTGCTATTAAATATGGTGCTGGGAGAGAAACAAAGAAGAAGGAGCAAAAACATCTTTGAAACTAGAGAGAGTTGTAGATCTCAGCATAATTGTAGAACACCTGGTGGTTGTATTAACACCAAGAATTAGCTACATTCCTGTTTACTTTGTTTAGCTAGTGAAACAGGTCCGTAAATGCAGTAACACCTAGGGACTTCTGTGTCTGTTATATTTTGAGATGACTATTCTTGGGCATGAAAAAAAAGACAACTCTCAAAGTGATCAAGAAAGTGATTATGCTTTCTTGTGAAGGGATTCAAAGTGAAAACAGAGAATAACAGTTTATCTTTTAGGTTAAATCTAAGAACTGGAGAAATGACATTATCTTTTTTGTCTCCTTCCCACTCTTTTAAAAAGCACATCTATTTCATGAAGCATTTCTGCATTATTCTCTCCATAAAAGAGGCATAAAATCATGCACCCTAGGTTTCAGTTTTCCTGTCTTTGATCTAGTGCTTTTGTACCCTTTTCAAGTCAATCGTCTTTTTATTTTGTATCTTGTGCTTGCATGTAGTTGCAACAATTGACGTATACCTTAGCTTTCACATCTGGGGCATTTAC
>JAOWBP010002559.1:1428946-1449150 GCA_028571105.1 Tragopan temminckii
TAACTATTAGTGTCTTCTCCATTCAAAGTAAAGGCATTTTTAAATGTTTACATGTAAGTTTTTTTCTAAAACTTTGTGCTTACCCAATATTGTGGAGTTCATGTATATTTTTCTAGTATTGTTTGTCCACCTTAAATAAACTTAGTTGTTCAAGGTATTTATTTCATTCTGAAATATTTTATGAGTTGCTATTCAGTAATTGCTTGTTGAAAGACTTACCAACTGAAAAAAGCACATTGCAGGACTAGAGGAGTATTAAATTGCTTGTATTTCACTCACTGATATCCCCTTACTAATACTTTTTTTTTCCCCCAACTAGCATGTTTGTAAGTCTTCTGAAACATAAATACTGAGCTTATCTATCACCTTCAGGGACTTTGACATAAGTAAGTTTTTGGTTTTGTTTTTGTCATAGAATTATTATCATAATGTAGTATATTTGAGGTTACATGGTTGTCATCTAGTACTCAAACTCAGTCTCTGATGGTATATCGGTGGACCGGTTCTGTTGGTTTCACCCTGATGGGCAGCTCAACCACAGCAACTGCTCCCTCACTCCCTCTCCTCAAAGGAAGAAGAGGAGAAAAAGGCTCAAGTATTGAGATAAGTACAGGGCGATTGTTTACCAGTTATCCTCACAGAAAAAAAAGTCTTGGTGTAGGGAAATTAATATAGTCTACTGCCTATTAGTAACAGGTTAGAGCAATGAGAAACCAAAACCAGACTTAAAACTCCTTCACTCCCCATCCACTCTCTTCTTCCTCCTCCATCCAAGTGGTGCAGTGGAACAGGTTTTTGGGACTGTGATGAGCCCGTAATGCTTTGTCTCTGCCACTCTGTAGTTACTCTGCCCCAGCTCCATGTGAGTCTCTCCCACAGGATGTTATCCTTCCCAGTCTGATCCTGTGTGGGCATCCCACAGGCTCCATCTTTCCAATCACTGCTCCAACACGGCTCTGTACCTTGCAGCCCATCCTTCAGGAACTGCTCCATCACGGGCTCCTCTCCATGGGCTGCAGCCTCCTTCAGGCCATGTCCACTGCTGCTCTGTGGTCTTCTCCATGGCTGCACGTAGAGTTCTGGTTCATGTGGTGCCTATGGGTTGCAGGGGACAGCCTGCTCCTCCATGGGCCTCACCTGGGCTGCAGGGAACATCTGCTTCACATCTGCAGCACTTCCTGCCCTCCTCTTGCACTGACCTTGCAGTCTGTAGGGCTGTTTCTCTTCCATTTCTCGCTCCTCTCTCCTAGCTGCTGTTCAGCAGCTTTTCCCTTCCTTAAATCTTCTCTCCCAGAGTACACCCAGTGTTGCTCACAGCTCACAGCTCTGGCCAGAGCCAGGTCCCACTGGAGCCAGCTAAAGCTGGCCCTGATCTGATGTGGAGCAGCTGCCAGACTCTGGTCACAGAAGCCACCCCTGCAGCCCTCCACCACCAAAACTTCACCACATAAACCCAATACACCAAGCTGATATATTACAGACATAGTCTTCCTTCACTTGTGAATTATTTTTTCTTAGAAGACTGCTGTGCCGTAATCTAGGTAATGTATACAAATATGGGTTTTAACAAAGCCTTTAAATACATCCTCAGCTTGAGTAACCATTTCTTTTAAAAGATTAATTTCCTGAATCTTACTTAATTTCTTCAATGGTAATTTTCACTCAGGGGTTTCACCTGCTATCTTCAGTAAGCAGAATCTATTTTTTAATAACAGAAGTAAATGTTTCTGCATCTGATAATAATAATAAAAAAAAAACTATTCAAAAGTTTCAAAACATAGTTGAGCCAAGTCAATATGAGCTTTAGAGTGTGTTCCTCTCAATCTGTCCTGTAGCCACACAAGGGTTCACAGGGAGCAGTGAATGCTGAAAAATCAGAATTAGTGCAATGGTGCACATTAAAACCATACATGTTTGCACAGACTAGATAATCAGTGAACTGCAGATCTGTGTAATGGATGGGATTTTTCAGTTCGGTCATGAGTTTACTCCCTGGAACAATATTGACGGGATTTCCCTCTTGGTCTTTTCCTATATTCTGCTTCCTAAATAATACTGAAGGTTCTTGAATTTTTTGGTGATAAAAGGATGTGGTTTCTTTTACATATATATGTGTGTGTGTGTAAATTATATATATGTTTACTTAAGAAATGTTCTCCAATTTAAGAAGGTGTTCTAAGTATTTTGAAATATGGATAAAGCCTATTTCCTATGTGAATCTGCACTAGTTCCCCATGACTAGTATATTGATCATGACTTTTTTCTTGCTTCAGTTGTATTAAGTTCCAAAAAAAAGAAAAGGAAATTCAATTTCAGTGTCATTGTAAGGTGTATATCAAGTAGACTTTTTAAGAGCAAAAAGATTTCTTTTATATTTAGTGAGCTGTGTCATTTTTATCAACAATCACATCTAGGCTGTGTCTATGAATTCTCTTGAAAACGCTTCCAATGCAAATAGCTTAGCACATATAATTGTAATTCCATTAACTTCCCTTCTGGAATGACAAGATTGTTTGCAGAACCACTGATTTTTATTAATAAATCTCAAAAGCAGGAGCTTTCTTTAATTAGTTGGACTGGAAGGTAGGGAAGCAATCTTAGGTAGGTGAACAAAAATAACACTTTGATTATTTTTTTCCCCAAGCCTGAACTGAAATAATTGAGTAACTGTGAGTTTTACTTTTTCAGAAAAGAAATACAAAGTAGCACACAGACATGTTAAACAGAACTTATGTGCTATTAAGCTATTAAACATATTGATATTTGTTCAGTAAAGTTTAAGGCCAATATAACTAAACTGATATTCCTTATATTTTCACAGATAAAATCAAGTACTCAAGTATGTTTACCTGCTCTAATCTTCAGACATCATGTCTTTCTAAAATGAGAATTGTATTTACCAATACTACCAATTCAATAAAGTGTGTGAATCTCTTATGGAGATACCTTTGCAAAAGTAAGGTCCAGGGCAACAGTAATGTAGAACTGTGCAGTGGTGATGGTATGGTTTTCCTGGGACAACAAGCAACCACATCTCTTTTCCCATACATAAATGGCAGTCAGCAATAGCTAGAAACAAAAGACCCCTCTCTCACTCTCTGAATACAGTGACATTCATTCTCAGAGAAGCAGGGGCAGCTTTTTGAAAGCAGACTTCTTCAGTTCAACAATAACACACAATGAGTTATTGACTTGTTTATATATGGAGCTCTTTTCAGTAACTAACTCTGACTCCCCACAGTCTGGACAAATGATTGATTTCGTTGTTAGAAAAAGAGAAAGCTCTTGCACTAAACTCTGTAGTGCAAACTACTTTTTCCCCATTTGTTCCCTCACTGAATAGGACCTTATTAAAATGCACTTTCCAAAAAATACCTGCAGCTGGCCTTTATAAGCATGTTTTGTATATATAAATAAGTAATTTGTCCCAGTCTTTTGTATGGTAACAAACCATTGGAGAATCTTGTCAACATATATATGAAGGTTGATTGTCATTGGATTTTGGTTAAATGATATTATTTGTATTGATATACATATAAAGCATAATTTAAAATGTATTTACAGTAGCTGTCTGCTATTTGTTTACAAATCTTAACTTTTAAAAATTACTAAGCACTATGTTTTTCTATTGGGAAATTCCTATCTGCTTTTGACACCAGTTGCTGAAATAATATGCCATAAGCATTCTTTTGGTAGTCTTTTCGTATATGAACAACTAAACAAATGCTTGAATAGCTGTTAACTGACGAAACAATGTATATGTAACAAAAGGATGGAGACTTTTACAAATTCGCGAGTTAAAAAACATTCCTGGGAAGTTAAGCATTCATTAGAATGTTCCTGAAGGTATGTTTTTCAATGCATTTTACTAACATGTATAGAAATGTCAAGAAGGATTAATGAAATTAATGCCATACTACTCCTGATTCTCCATGTTTTTGCACCTGAAAAGATGTGTTAACAATGTCACAATGAATATAAAATACTGGAAACTCAAATGCAGAATGCTAGCTGTGTATTGCAACTTCACATCAATTCTGTAGAAAGCTTTACAGGTTGAAAGAAAACATGGTATCGCATCACTTCTGATATGATGAGGATATTCTTGTGTTTCTTACAAGATTTCAGGAAGTGAGTATTTTTTTGTTTGTATAGGTTTCTATGGCTATAAGAAGAAAACTGGGATAGTGTAAATTCTGTATTTCTAATCTGGATGATCAGCCAAGAAACTTGCCAACTTTTTTTTATTTTAGGTCTTTAACCTGATCATAGCAAACCTTGCTTTGCAGATTTGTATTCCTACTCTGTTTTGTGTGTGAATTATTAATTCTTCATCTTATGTTTGTTTTTGAAACAAAAATATTTTACTCTGTGTATTCACTTCCTTTTTTGTTCCTATAACGTAATTTTCCTAACTTTATTGAACTCTTTTTGGAATGCTAGGCCAAATGGACTACCAGTTTCCTCATATCATTAATCCTGATCTAATTAACAAAATGTATAGCACTAATGTAGATATGATATTACCAATAATATTTTGATGTTCTCTAAGCGTTGCTGGAATCTAGATAAAATTAACAGAGATTGAGTTTTTAAAAAGCAGTGAGGAAGTAGCAGGATGAAAAGATTTAACTAAATGTCTTTTCTCTTCCATTCTCACATGAACACCATGTCAGGAATTAGCCAGGAATTAGCATACATTTGAAAAACTTGTATAAACAGGGCAGAGAGGATCTCGAGAGAGCTCTGCTTTCTATAGAAATCCATGCACAGGGCAAAAAATTTGCCGCAGAAATTAATGCTTGTCTTGATATCTTTAACTTCTGTATATCTTGTTCTGTGTCCTGTGGATATTCATCAAGAGCTCATAGCAGCATTATTCTTAACCGGTTGTGGGGGGTCGGGGGAGGAAAAGGAAAACCTATTCTTCTGTGTAGCTTCTGTAGCCTTTTGTGGAGACCCAGAGATCCATAGGATTTCCCTGTGATCTCAATGTATCCATACTTACAATTGACTGGACCCTCCCCTTGTGTATCTGAATGTCCTGGGACAGACCCTTAGATGCACTAAAGTGGTGTCAGTTGAAGTTGGTGGCTTTTTGCTCATTTAATTGAGTGACATACAAACCTGGACTCACGCCTTCACCAAAGGCTTTCAGACAATCTCTGAACAGCAGCTTTGTAGCACTTTTTAGTTTTTGTCTCTCTTGCAGCTTCAGGTCTTATGCAAGTAAACAGAGCAGGAACAGATCCTAGTCTTTGAAATACATATGTTGCAATTATCTGAGTACGTTTGTTTTATTAGACAAATTGCACTCATTTTACTGGAGCAAACATATCTGTTTTCTGTCTGAAGTGCAACCATCAGAATAAATATCTTTTCAACCATTAGAATGCTATTTGATAGAGATAAACCCAATACCAGAGTAAAATAAAATATATACTGAAGAAGTAGTACGGTATTTGTATTTTTCATTTCAGTTAAAGAAGCAAACAAATTACACAAAATATTTTGTTTATTTATTCCTTTAACGATGTTTTACTTTAATTTTCACATTACATAAAAATGCAGGTCTATGTGTTTGTGAATTCCTTAGTAGCATCACCACAATTTGTCAAAATAAGTTTACATCTTCTTTGCAAGCATCCAGGAGTTTCCTCATGTATTTGGAGTCAAAGTTTTAACAGGTTTTTTTTTGTTTTTTTTTGTTTTTTTTTGTCATATGAAAAGAATGTCTTGTATAGCAAACTTTATTAGTCTTTTGTTTGTGTCAGGAAGAAAACCTTTCTGTGATAAAACTAACAGTAATCATCCTTAACTTTTTTGTTTACTTAAGATCTTACCCACCTGCTTCAATTTTTCTGATCATTTTCAGCTGCAACTGCCAGAGACCAGTGGGTGCTCTAGTGTCAATGAAATGGCCTTGTGATAGCAAGTATATAAAGACTCTTTTTCCTTTCTAGAGATTTCACTACCACACCTAGGTAGATACTGTTAATTGTTCCAAAGTTTGAGACATTAGATGAAGTCCTGGTTTCAGTTAAGTTAATTCTCTCATACAGATCCATTCTGACAGGTGCCTAGAAAAAGGCAAAAATGTTGAAGCGTGCCTTCTGCACAGATGGAAAATGCAGATGCAAAGCCACCTCTGTCATAGGTAGAGCACAAATATCAGTTATGAGACCACCTCAGTGAGCTGGAGATTGTTGGATTTAAACAATCCACACTAAAGCAATCGACTAGTGTTGAAAATAGTACAGTCTTCATTTTTTAAACTTGTCTCTACTGCATATAAATTAGACCTTGTTTTTCCAACTTCAAAATACTACCCACTGTAAAGCCTTATGGGGATGTGTGAAGTTTTTACGTTATTTGTTCCAAAAGGTGTGTCAATTTTTTAGTTATACTGCAAATCAGTCCTTCTCTAGTAAAATGTATGCCTTTGCAAGTTGATGTGGAATAAAAAACGAACACACGTATGAATACTAGCAAAAGAAAATACCATATGTGTATATCTGAAAGAACATCATACTTGGTTTTTAATTCATAGAATCATAGGATCACCAAGGTTGGAAAAGACCTCCAAGATCATCCAGACAACCATCCACTAAAGCACGTTCCTTAGTACCACATCCAAACGTTTCTTGACCACCTGCACGGATGGTGACTCAACCACCTCCATTGGCAGCCTGTTCCAACACCAGAGTGCTCTTTTGGAGAAATTTTTCCTAATATTCAACATACATTTTTCATTTTCCAGTTGGATTTTGCTGTTGATGCTCAGAAGGGGAATATCTTTAGGCATTCTTTCAATTGCAAGAGAGGAATTATAATTAAAGCAGGATAAAGTAAATAAATTATCTGAAGTGATTTTATTGATAGATGTGCAGAACAAATGTAAGAACTATATTTAAAGGTTAGAACAGTTAATTTTTTGTAATTGAATTAAAAAAGCTGATCCAGTCTTCACATAAAAATGGGACAGTTTTCCAGCAGTATGCTTCCTAGTGACCTAGTAAAGCAATTACCAAAAATAATTTCATATGCATATAGCATATGGATTTTTGAATCATTAGATTTACTTTTTTTCTGTGGATCACTGCGGTGCCAGGATGCAAAGAAAAATTATCCCAACAGAAAGAGCAAATGCTCTACTGGGCTTTAGCTAACACCTTGATTTTTTTGTGTGCATTGGCTTTGGGAAGAGACAAAAATGTCTCCAATGATGCAAATATATGATCCTATATCAAGCTTGTTCTCTCACTGGCTAGTAATTCAATTCTATTAATAAACTTAACTGTGCTTATCAGGAAAAGTCAGTACTGATGCTGACCAGCACAATAACACTCTGCACTTGTTGAGGTGAATTAACTTCACAGTGAATTATGGCTTTCATTAATCTTTATTTATTTTTTAAAAAATTATTAGTACTCTGGAATGTCTCTGGATATAAAACATTGATCACTTTGATAATACTGTATCTGTGAAAATTCTTGAATGGTGTTTATATGTTCTTTAGGTAGTCATGGTAAGTATATGTATTTTTTCTCTGTGAAGACAACAACTATTTTACCACTTTGATTTCAGTTCCTCTTTAAAATTGGATTTATGAATTTGCAACCGCGTAGATGATTTTTGACTACAAAAAGCAAACCTCTGCTGACCAATGCTTGTGAGTGGTTCCGTAAATTATTTCATATGCAGTTAGAGGGGTGAAAAATATACAGAAAGTGAAACATATCTGTTTTGTTGATACAAGATTCCAACATGTCTCAGAAACGTCGAAAGTGTTTAACAAATTATTTTGTTTAAACATTCTTGTAACATGACAAACCTTTCATAACTTGCATAATACAAGATTTAAGTGGTTAGGAATGCTCAGAATTATGGTTCTGATTATCTATTCTGGAATACAAATTATTTACCTGGAAAATATGGAGGCCAGGTAAAGTCTAAGGAATAATAATTACTGGAAGTGGCAGTTCTTGAAAGACTTCTGTGTACATACAGACAAACAACGTGTGATTTTTAGCCATGTTTTTAAACTAATATTTTTTTCTCTATAAAGGAGTTGCTTAAGATGTTGCTTGTTATACTTTTTATACTTTTGACTCACCTTTTAACTCACCTGTCATTCCAGTTAATGAATTTTCCTCTCCCAACTCTTTTTTCTTTTTTATCTTCCTAATTCCATGTAGAGTAGATCTGACATGGACTATTTACATTATTATCCTCCCTTCTAGACCTTCCTATTTACATGTTTTCTACACTGTAAAGATATACATACATTAAAGATTAACTTCTAGCTTTCAATTAACCAAATGGCCAAAAATCTCTGAGTAGTGTCGTTAGGACTCATGAATACAGCATTATTCTTACTAGAAAATCAACTTGTAAAAGAGATTTTTCACTCCATCAAAATATTTCAGTACTCAGTTAAGAGTTTAAGTAACTGCTTTTGTTGCAGTGGTGTTGCTAGTTTAAAGAAAAGTGATAAAGTCTCCTGTTTTTTCAGGTAAAAAGTGTAGTTTACAATGCCAAGATTTTGTAAGCTTATTGGGATATTATGCAGGAAGAATTATAATCAAAAACTGTAAAATGAAACACTTTTCTTACAGTAGATCAAGCCGTGAAGCTGATGGCATATTCTGTAAGTGAAATACACAAAACTGATGGCAGGTAGAAGTGAAGAATGATTTCCATATAGGCTTCTTGATGGCAGAAACCCTTATTCCCTCAGATACTTGCATGTTATTGCAATACTGCCAGCACATCTATGTCATGTAAAATTTAATAATTAAAATAATTAGCTATCTTTTTATAAATGTGTCAATGATATTTCATTTTCTTGTGTTTGACATTAATTTGTTTCCAGTAACATAACTTTTCCTTGCTATCTACTAATTTCTAACAACTCGTTTTTTTTTTTCCTGAAATAAAACAGACTCAGTATGTGGCATATACATGCAGACCTCAATCTTTAGCTTGTTCTTGGCAAGAATCCGAGAATGTCTGCCTCAGGTTAGTCTGAATAGCTTTTCCAGTTCCATATTCTTGGTAATCTTACTTCTGCCTCCTGAAAGATGTGTAGCAGAAGGTCTTTTTGACTACTCACCAGGTTATCATAAGTATGGAGATAGATAGAAAACAACCATTTGTAGTTACAATATCAGAGATACTGCCCAGAACTGTCCTTGAAATGTTTAGAAGGCCATGAAAATAAAGAGGAACCACAAAATTTATGTAGAGAAAGAGAGAAAAATATGTATTATTTGGATAAAATTCTTCCTTCTAGTTCTAGATGCTTAAAATCTTTCAGTCTGTGTAATTCAATTAATTTACTATCGTTATAATTTCCATGCATGCAAATATTTATTCTAGATATACCTCCTAGATGTAGAAATCCACTTTCTTTAATTTCATGTTTACAAATCAAATGAGATAGCTGTCCAGGTGTTTCATTAATCTTCTGCAGGATGTTTTTCCTCCTAAAGACTTCTGGTACACTGGGAAGTATGGAAGCAGTGCACAGCCCAATCCCCAAGAACATGCTACAGGAAAGGTCACACTTATGTTTGAACGAGTCTGAACTTGAATGGCAGAACTTGCCATTATGTCTGTGAACAGCTTTAACTTCTGAGCAGTGATGAAGCTAATAGAAGGGACTGGGTGGGATGTAGTCACAGCTCTCTCTCTCATGGAATTCTAACAGCCATTGCTCTAGGAATGTAGGCCCATATTTTTTGTGTTTTCAAGTACCCAATCAGTTGTCTGTATCTCCTTAAGTGATGATATTAAATTTAATAGCATTTGACATCAGTGTGAATATTGATTCAACAACGCTTCCATGTTAAAAAGTCCAGCTTTACCTCTAAATATGTTTTTTTAATGCGTCTAACTAAACAATTTCTTGTGTGTAATTCAAGTAAAAGTTGCTGTATAACATTAGTAGACATATTGTCAGGTGTATTATCCAAAATAATCAAATGTAGGTACAGGTAGTCAATAAATAAAAAAATAAATTTTATTCAGTGACAACTGAATTAGATATTCAAGCTAATGATGACCAGTAGCTTAACATGAGTATTATCACTGGGCTATACGATATTTTCTGTATCACTTAGCTAAAAGGTGCTGAATCATAACATTTGTACCTGTAGTAAATCACATAGTCATAGACTGGCTTGCATCAGAAGGGACCTTAAGGATCACCAAGGGATATATTAAAAAGGCCCATTAAATTTCTATTTCTTCCCTTCCTTAATGTTCCTCCTCTGAGATTCTAGAAGGTGAGCGCTGCCAGTGCTGTGTTTGGAAAACAGTTGGGCATATATGGAGATGCAGGTGTGTACAGAATGAGATTTTCTGAATCTCTGCAATGTTTCCTTTCTGCTGACAGGGAAGATACTGGAAACTGATGGTTTTCAAAAGTTATACTTCTGCAAAACTAGATCACTCATTGCTTACCGAAAAAGTCTATCTCGTAGTCCCTGATTCCTAGTTTAGAAAATCAGGTTTTCCCTGGTTTAGAAAATAATTACAGATGTCAAGCTCAGATTCTAGTATAAATCAATACTGAAGCTGCTGAAGCTTAGCTGATCTATACCAGCTGAGGATTTGTTTCACTAAATGTAAACTCTTATTGTTATTCTTACAACTGTATAACTCCTGCCCCTTGTTCAGATTTCAGTTGACCAGTTCAGCACAAAGTGACTTAGCGCACGCTCTGAATGACATGAGTGGACTCTGAGTTATATAACATTTAAACTGACAGCTGACTGTACATTGTCAAACCAAACAGAAGAAGTGAAAGTAATACATGGGCTTTATATACAATCATAATAAATATAATCAATACTCTTATTTCTGTGGACTACAGTAGCATCAGCAGACTTTAAAGTATAAAATACTTTGCAGACAACGTTGTCTTGAATCCTGTGCATAATCGTAAGCAGTTTATTAGACTTTAAAGAATTGTAAATACCACATTGGAAATATTTACCAATCCAGGTATGAATGAAATAGCCATCCCTCACCTTGGTGGACAGAGACTATGAAAGAATAAAATAATTTTAGTGTAACAAGAAAAGCATAATCATCTCACAAGGTAGAATTCTGCAAGTCTGCAGCATGTAGGGACCTCAACTTCTCTCATATCGGTACAGTTACCCTGTTGTATGCCAGCCGAGGAGAGGACACTCCTATATTTTAATGAGAAATGTAGCTTTTTCTTTATATGTGCTTTTTTTTCTGCTATGCTGTGTTCATTTGCCATTCCCTCATCCAGTTCCTGTACAAGTGTCACTTCCATGATGAGTTTTCCTGGAGAATGAGGAGTAAAATGTGTAGGCCCTCTGTGGCACAATGAAAGCTTGCATTTTTTTCAACTTATGCGTACGTAAGCCTTCTTTTGTGAATAAGACTCATAGGGTCAGATAATGTTTAAAGGGAAAGGCTTTATGTCTCTCAGGCCTGCATGTTTCCACATGGATGCTTCTACACACACACAGATTGAATTATGAACAGACCTATTAATGCTGGGATCACAAAAGGTCAAGTTTTGTCTTCTTTTACCTCTATTCAGAATTGCTTTTGAAAGGAGGGAAAAAAGGGATTTGCAGAAAAAAAGATTCATGATGAAGAATTTTACAGGTCTTTTTTTCTGTCCTTTAGCAACATCTGGGAGTTGAAAAAAAAATCTTATTATGTAAAATAGTCCAGAGGTATTGTATTACTAGATTTTAATATATCTCACTTGGGTCACTTGTAGGGTTACCTTTTTGAATAACTTGCTACCTAAGGAACAAAAACACTAAAAAAGAACTTGAGTAAAATCTTCCTTCGACTCTAGTGAATATGTTTAAGAAAAGTCACTGAGATATTCCAAGAAAAACCCTGTAGTTGTTTATATATTTAATAATAATAGAGGTCTAGGTCCTAAAATATTTCTTAGGAAAATCTTGTATTGAAGATGAATTAATCCTTCAGGCTTCTCACTCTATTAATTTGAAAAGTCTTATTAAACTTGAATATAAAAGTGGGTGTTACCAAGTGCTCTGGCGATTCTCGTTTTAAGTAATATCTATATTATTTTCTCAAATATTCTTGCAAGAGGACAATCAAGTTATACAATGGAAGAGTTTCCATTGCTCTATCTTCACGTTCTGTGTCCATCTAAGCAGGGTCGTGAAAACATGATAGTACCGAAATATATTTCCTGCTGTATTTATACAGAAAAGATGGTTGAGAAACAAAGAACTGAGACTGAAATAAAGGCAGATGTTTTTAAGGTGGAAGAAGGTTCACTTTATAGCCTAAATCTCTGCATTACATTTGGCATCTTTTTATCATCTACTCTTGTATTTGCGCAAGAAGAAATGTAAATAAATGCAGTTGTAATCTCTGAAGTCTACTGCTGCTTTCTGTCATGCTAAAAATGTATTGCCTTGTCTTTATGCTTTGTTTACATGTGCAAAAATTATGCAAAATATGCTGAAGTAGAAAAATACACAAGTGATACAGAATTTTTGAATGTGATTAAGGCTGGACATCAGTCATAGGTTCTGCAGAACCTAAACAAGTTGTGGAAGTGGGAATTATTGTGAGAAAGGAAATATATTAATAGTAAGGGTGATACACATTGAAAAGAATCATTTGCATCATTTACACAATTTACAAAATGCTGATTCAAAACTTGTTACTGCTAACTGAAAACACCTAGCAATTTCTACAGAATACTATGAAGGAGAGTAGTAGAAGTAAATAACTGTATAAAATTAAAAAAGAAAGTAATAAAAAATATTGGAATACAGTTGTATAGATGCCACCACCTGAAATTTCAAATTAATAATTCTCTCAGTGATAGGAAACAAAGTTATAATAAAAATCCAAGTAGCTTAAAGATCTCTGTTCAAAAAAAACTAAGAATATTTTATCTGAAGCAAAAATGAAAAGGCTGTAGCTTGACTAGGATGAGAATAGAATTGAGCATAATTAAAAAGCCTATAAGTTGTAACCTGCATAAAATAGATAGTTGAGATTCAACAGAAATACGACCCATTACAATTCTTTTCTTCTCAGTGCTTAATGAAATACCAGAACTCACTTCAGTAAGCTAAGGAGTCCTGAATCTTCACTGTTTGAAAGAAATGACAATGAACAGATCATTTTTCTAGTTCAGAAAATATAAGCTTGCATAATATGGGGTTAAAAATGTACTGTATGTCACTGACTTAGTAGGACCAATATTCTGCAGAGGATATTTTGCCTCTTGCTATAGCTAGAGTCAAAGCCTGGAACATGTCTGGACTGGGTTGCATGGTATGTGGCATCTTCATGTGGAATCTTCATCTAGAATAAGAATAAGAATATTCTATTCTTAATAGAATAAGAAAAACGTGATTGCCCATGCAAAACAAAGCTGTAATTCTTTAATCATTAAAATTAATTTCATTAAAGATGAAGTTGGGGACACAAATAGAGGCAACTGGAGGCATCAGCTCGAACACGATAGTCCAATATTTGATTTGTGTTTTGTACATGTAAAGCTTACATATTCAAATGAGATACAGTTTTATGTTTCCATACAAAAAAAAATAATAGTTCAGCCATCTGAATTATATGTCTGTTCTGTGATCAGGGAGATTTTGCTTTTCTGAAACTTGAGGTTTGACAGGTGAGAGAATTGGAGCTGGCTTTTTGGAAATATCCCTCTTTTGAGCATTCAACTTCGTTCCATAGCTTCGTTCCATCAAATGTGTATTACATTTTGTAAGTAAATGCAGTCTAGTTTGTTTATTTTGTATCTGAAAGCAGGATATGTTTCAGTAGTTTTTTTACAGTTTGGTAGCTTAATTTAGAAATGAATTTTGGCATTTGGCATCTTGTATGAGTTCTGAGATTTGTTCAAAACACCTTTTTTTGTAAATTGAAAATGGGCCTTAGTCTTTCATTAATGATAATCTTTAAGTTAAAGCTGTTAAAATACATAGAAATAAGTTGCCAGTTTATTGCATGAATTGGTTTTGAAAGCTGGTGAGCAACAAAACAGTTCTTCCTACTAGATTTTCCCAGATCATTAAAAATACTAACAGCATTAAGGCAGGTAGCATTAATAACAAAGGACATTCCAAGATGACTTACGTGCCACAGGGTTTGCACTGTCCTGCCTGAAACAGTGTTAAGAGCTTCTTATGGTCTGAGAAAGAAAAGTACAGTGAATAGGAGCATTTCACTGATGTCATTGGGTTTGGGTTGAATTCATAAATACCTGAGAAGCATATTTGGAATGCGCTTTTTTTTCCCAGCTTATCCTGTCCTTCGTTCTTCTAGTATTTTTCATTGCTGTAATACCTCTTAATCTACTTCCCTGAATTTTATATAACAACAAAGCTAATGGTTTCTCTCTGCTTCTTCATTCTTTCATAGAAGGAAAATGGGTGATCATCCAAATTCAGATATTCATTCTTACCTGTAGCTAACTATTGTACTCAGTAGCTAGCCAAATCATTCAGAATGCCACAGAAGGTGTGAGGGTTTAATATGTCTGACAAGGGAATGGAAAAGCAGGGAAGAGTTTTATCACAGATAGCTTTGTATTGGTATAATTTGTTTTGCTTTGTATTTGTTTTGCTGTTTTTGACAAAGATTCTGGAAAACCTGTACAACTCCATCATAATTCAGTTGGAGATATTTTGAAGACCTATGTCTGATATTAAAAATCCAAGAAAGAGAAGCTCTTTATTGCTGGCCATGTTGTATTATCCAAACAGTAACTGGGAGTGAAATATGATTCAATGCTCCTCAAAACTAAAAGCATTTCTTTTCATATTCTGAATTAAAGAAGGAAAAAAAAAAAAAAAGACATACATGAGAAAAGATTTGTTATAATACCTGTCAAAACTAACCTGGAAACAATTAGCTTAGACAATTAGAGCTTGCAGATGTACCAGCTAATACTCTGTTGTTTAGCTTGCCTTAATTCTGTCTGCTTGTGAAGAGGCTGTATGGGTACCTAGGTAGCAGAACAGATCAGGAGCTGCATTTGTACTCCCGTGTGGACATTTCTCAACTAAAATCAATCCATAATCATGCTTTCGTCTTCAGAATCATTCAGAATGAAAAACTGTATGGAGCTAAAATACTTGCATATCAGTGGAGGCATGTGGCTAACCTTAATGTTTCCTGAATTAATCAGCAAGAAAATAAGATGTGAACTTGCCTCATGCAGGCTATGCTATGGAAACACTTGATTCTCTGTCACTGTTGCCAGTGTCCTGTAATCTACCGAGAGAAGAATCAGGACACCTATTTCCTGAGTAATTGCACTACCTCTGAACGCTTATTGCAGGCAGTGCTGTTTGCACTGCTGAAAACTAAATGAGAAGTCTGGGCTTGTGTTATTATTAGTATTTACGTCTCTATTTGATAGCCTGGAAATTTTGAGCTAGCTTGATGTATTTTGGATATTCCATTGACCTAAAAATTATGCTGATTTAATAAGTTGTGATAGAGTTACTGAAATTAAGCCACTTTTACCTCCTTGCATTGTACATTGTTTAAGTCACATCTATAACACTTCAAATAAGAGGACACTGCTAACAACATTTCACTGCCTAGTGAAATTACACTATGAGTACTGTATATAATATGTCTTAAACCATGTTTTTTGTTTTAAAATGATTATGTACTGTATTTAAAAGATACAGAATTTAGTAGTGTGTCAGTATTGAAAGAGTTCTACTGTAAAGTCATGGGACACTAAGTATTTTGCTAAGTATTGCATAAAGTAATAAAATGTTCAGAGTCTACTACTTGGATTGTACATTCAAAAATGCCCTTAAGATGTCATGCCAGTGAGCCTTTGGTAGCCTACTAGATTTACTTCAGCAGTTACACAGAATGAACTGTATTTCACATGTTTTTCATAGGAGTCATACATGTGTGTTTTCCACTGATAATTGTCAGTTATGTCAGTTCGATTTTTTGGTTTTCTCAAGCTTTGCTATTGCTCCAAAATATTTGAATGAAACTCTATAGCAGCTGCCTAGATATTTTTCCTGACTACCGAGGTAGGTTTTTGAGAGTTACAGAAATGTTTCTTCTAGTTTAAAGAACACCAAAATTCAGTATATATATTTTTTAACATTTTAAGAGCAGTACTTGTTTAGCAACACATATTGAAAACATAGCCAATATCTTTGTGATTGATGTCTAATCTCACATGATATATTTTGATATTTCTCTAAAATATCCTCCCAAGTTATTCTAAATATTTAGAATGACTGCTCTTTTTGCAGCACCTGTTTTATTCAGCGTTACATCAATACTGAATGTAGAGTGAAAACTCTTACAACAGTCTTAATAATTTTTGTGAAGAGCTCATTTTCTATGTCAAGAGGAACACTTGTGGCTATAATCTCACAACCACAATAGGAAAGTAACTGCCAACATGTTATTTCAACAGGCAGAAACATTTTTTCCACTTTTTTTTCCCCATGACACATTTAAATCTTTGGAAGGGTTGATGCTGTATTTTTATTAATTGCATCAAACAATTTTTGTCATTTTTGTTTTATAGGTTTGTACTATCTTAAGATGCTTATGTTTGGATATCTTGTTATGTAGATAATGTGAAAACGTACTCGACTATATGAAGTTCAGATTGGATCAAATGCATTCCACACAACCATCAGCACTGTTCTTACTAAGTTATTCATAGACTGCAGTAGAACTCTGCTAATGAGTTTAGAATGAGCAGGGATAGATCTTGAATAATATTTACTTAAAACATCGTGTGTATGCTTATGTTCAATCAAAACTATACTTTTAATATATTTCAGTTCTCTCTTCTAATAGGCTTGTATGTTCTAACAGTAATTTTAATGTACTTTTTCAATGCTTTCTGGCAATTTTTTCACTTCTTCTGTACAAATTAAGAACACTTCCTTGCAGGTCCCACATAAGGATTATTCATGTGATCAGTGGAATACAGGATGAATAATTTAATTAAAAGAAGAAAATAAAAAGTCAGGATAAGCGTGGTTACATTTGGAGCTTTATTGGAAAGTGAGATGCTTATTCGTCTTTTTTTGGTACAGTTTTGACCACTGAAATATGGCTAATACACTGCATAATGGATTCAAGGTAAAAAGTCTGTTTCTTTGCACATTCCACTTCAGCATCCAGTAAGTACTTCTCTAACCATATCTACAATGCTTGCTATCCATATTAAACTGTCACTGAATCAAGCATTGTGTATGTGCAGACTGGTTCTTAATCAAATCATGTATGACCAAATCATATTGTAGGTGAAGAAGCACATTCTTTGGTCTTTTTACTAAAAATAATAAAAATGAAAAAAGACAGATATGAAGAGTACGACACAAAAAGCATTCTTGACATAAGTCTTGTGCACTGTAATCTCCTTTAATCCTTCTGTGCTTGCACTCACAGGTTAAATTATTCTTAAATGCCAGTGCTTACTTCTGTGGAATGCCAAGATATTATGTCATAAGTCTACAGGGAATATAGGTCTGGGTTTGTAGATGAAAGCTTTTGAGCTCTGATTTGCATACAGTGTACTGGCCTTCAGATGACACTGATGGATAGCTGCTTACTTACAGAAATACTAAATATGAGACAGTTCATTGTATTCTGCTGTTTCGGTTGAGTTCTAAACACAAAAAGTCCCCTCATAGACTGCCACATCTTTTTATCTGTTTGGATTGCAAGTTTTAGACTGTTCAATCTTTGCCAGTTCTCTTCAAGAGGTGGTGATAGTTCACTGATGAAATTGTGTACTGACAATACAATTTGATTAGTGTTTCTCTCTAATGATTTGATTCTCCTCATAGATAAAAGCTGAAAAGCTCATCTTGCGAATACACTTGGAAGAATGTAGATAATTAAAAGCATTTTTATCCAATTTTATTCATTTCAGTAAAACGATTTCTTTTTATCTAATTTTAATTCTGCCCTGGTGCTATAATACGTTAGGAAAATAGACATATGTAAAGGAAAGTCAAATTGGTGGGACTGAACTACTATTTATTTCACATCTCTTAGAAGACTCATCTTGTTCTCATTATGAAGGATATAGAAACTCTCTATGTGGATTACTGTAGCAGTGATGTGCAGTCATTTAAATTTGACTTAGTTTGTTTCAAGCTGTCCAAATTATTCTTTATTTCATTCCCTCTACCTTTAAGTTGGATGTCTGTTTCTCTGCATCTGGACTGAAAAGTTTTTTTGGCTGTGTTCAGCGCCTCTTAGTGTAACACCTACTGTGAGATTTGACAGAACTTTTAACAGTTTTAGTGATGCTGGAAGGAACTAGCGTGGACTTCTGTGTTGTCCGATAGAATCACCTGTTCATCCCAGGTTTGGCAGCTGGTGTGAACTTCCCACTGCTCTTCAGAGATCTTTTGTTCCACTACATTACAGCATCTCAAGGCATAGAAGTAGCATTTGGGAGGGCAAAACCAACAGCCTGTTTTCTAAGGACAGAAAAGGCAAGGATATCTATTTTCTTCATTTGATTTTACATCTATTGTAAAGAACTGTAAAAATGTATTCTTGTAATTATTTAGAAAAAGCAATGAGAAAGATGTCTTGCAATTAACATTCTTCTCATCAGCTCACTGATCTTTAATTTTTCAGCAGCAGGTCATAAAGTATAAATGGTAGTTAATTCCTCTGTATAGTCCTGTTTGCTGTGATCCAAGCCTGTTATTCATAACTTCATTATCCTTTAGTCCAATAAGGGTTAAAAATATGGGATGAAAAAGGTTATTTTTACTGTGCCAGACATACAAAAATCTATCCTCATCCCTTAAGTGTCCTGAAGGGATTTTCCCTATTTCCCCAAATTATCAACCTATTATTCCAGGGGAAAAAAAAAAAATAGGGAGAGAGCATGAAGTGACTGTATATCTTAGTTATGAAAGTGCTGTATGCAGTGGTAAATCAACATAACATACCAGAGACTACCTGGAACTCACCTTATAAATGACTTCAATGTATAGGACATGTAAAATTACTAAGGATGTCAGAATTTATATGCTGATAACAAAACTCATACCTTGTAGAGAAAGTTCTGATTTTTTTTGTTGGCCTTGCATTATTTCAGCCCTTATGCTGAAAACAGTATATGAAGTTTTTTCATAGGAAATAAATAGAGCATGAAATATGAAGGACAGAAGTTGAAACTTGCAAATTACTTGATGGATTTAAGGAACCTTAGGCCTTACATATCTGAGATACTTTTGGAAAATGTTGTTCAAGACTATGAATTGCAACGGTCTGATTCATAAAGAGAAATTCCTTTGTATCTGGTATTTTTCAAATATTGTAGTACCCAACAGGACAACTAAATACTCAGAACATTTTAATGCCACATTTTGTATCCAGTGGCAATATATTTGGAGCTGTCAAATCCCTCCTTGCCTTGTTTTCTTAGGCAAAAACTGTCAGAGATATGTTGGGAGTTGTTTCTAGCAAGTACTGTGGCACAAAAGATCAATAGAGCAATGAAGTAAATGCTGATGGTCCTGCATCACTCCAGGTGCAATGATAGTTTTTACTTGATTAGCTCACATGTATTCTGTGGACTGAATGTCTGTTTGTGGTTGGAGCAGTCCAACTTTTTGCTCAGCTTTGTACGAAAGGAATTAATTTCATGTATTTGTAGGTTAATTATGGTGTGAAAAGAAAAGTGGGAAGTTGGGAAGTCTGGGAGATCTGCCTCAGAGGAGATTCTCTAACTCTAAATTAAAATTCTGATGCAGACGCATGTAATTGTTTTTGAGATTTGATTGTGGTTTTATTTTACATATTTAACTGCGTATTTTTTTCAGTTACATGAAAAGGAAAATGGAAAATATTTTATATATGGAAATATCTGAAAATTATTTTAAGAATCAATCCAGAGCAAATGACCACTTATAATTCAAGCATTAGATTGTTCAGAATGAAATGATTTCAAATTTTCATTCAGAAGATTTGGGCATTTACATCTTTAACTACTGCTGACCACTGACACTGCCAACAGAGCTCAATATATAGTTCCATATATCAGAGTTAAAACAATATCCCTTATACAATCAGGCATTTGCCAGGTAGCTGTATGATTTACTGTACTTGTACAGGAGATAGCTATGACTTCAGTGCACAGAAAGAATTCTCAGAGGACAAGTGACAATACA
>JAOWBP010002559.1:1449250-1460324 GCA_028571105.1 Tragopan temminckii
GATTTACTGTACTTGTACAGGAGATAGCTATGACTTCAGTGCACAGAAAGAATTCTCAGAGGACAAGTGACAATACAGTTCAATCCCTGGTACAGGCTTCTGCTAGCATTTATGGTCTATAGATACTTAACAAACATACTGATCTTAGCTTCTGTTTATATGATTTCGAGTGGGAGAGGAGCTGATCTATCGCCTGCCATGTTGTATTAGATCACTCCTTACACAGCCATCACATTTTTAAATGAAAATAACATGCAAAATTTTGTGATTAACCACGTGTATATGTGTCAAGCCAGATGACCACTTTGTTAATCAATCTGAGTTCTGTTTGGATGAACGTATTTGTTTTGAAAATAATTGTATTTACTTTTTTGTCCCTTCTGGCGACTGTTTTTACAAAAGTGGCAAATGACTCATGGTTTCATGATAACTATAATATTTTCTTCCTGTTTAATGGGAACGGGAACTTAGTGGGTAGTCCTGGTAGTACTTGCCATTCTGTAGCCCAGTTCTCTTCATGGAGAGGTTCTCTGGCTACAGATTCATTGTCAACACAGGCTCAGAGTTGGACAGAGTGTACTTCCTATGCAAGTCTCCATATGTACCAGTAGAAGGTGTCTTTTCTTAATGCAAAGTTCATTGTTATATCAGCAAAATAGCCTGGAAAGTCTGACAAAATCTACTACTAATCTTATCTGTGCTTGGGTATGATTACTAAATAAATAAGTAATAATAACAGTATCGATACAGTGGATCCATTAAGGAACTAAATTTTGAGTCATTTAATTTTGAGTCATTGAAGCACTGTTGGGTATAAAGGCTAGCTAATGCTCTTTATATAGTGAAAAGCTACTCGCATTGGAAAGTGGCTGTGCAAACTGGCTCTATTTCTGGTGTTCTTGATTGAAAATCTCTAAGCTAGGAGTAAATTTCTTTCTTTTTTTTTTTTTTTTCTTTTCCCCCGAGAGACATTTTTCCAGTTGTAGCAGTAACTTCTGGCAAATGACCAATAAATAAATAAATAAATAAAAATTCCAAAACATATTTTTAAATTTCATTCAAGTCTATAGCCATTTTCCTATATAAATTCATTTTGAATGCCATTTTAATCAGTTATTCCTTACTTACTTTTTTTCTTTCCCAACTCAATTCTCCAGCATCAGATATCCTTTGGGTGTCTCTAGGATAAAAAAATAATATTTTAAAATATTTGAAAGCAACCTCTTGCTGAAATTAACAGATATTCAGTGACATCAAAACGTGCAGCTGCTGCTTCCTGTTTGCTATGATTCCTTCTTTTCACTCTTCCCCAGGATTTTTTTTTCTTATTCTTTTTTGTCTTTTTCTATTTCTTTTTTTCTTTTTCTCCTTCCTTTTTCACAAATGTCTCATTTGTGAATAGGCTAATTCAAGAATTGCTTGAGGGCATTATTTTGTGAAAATATGTCTGCCAAAAGTTCAACACGTCTAATAACAATTCATTTTTCACTGTCAATATTTCACCATTTTTCAGTTTGTTATCATCCTTTAATTCTACTTTGCTCAATTCTACAGTTTCCCCTATGATAATTTATTATGACCTCCACTAGGCAAATTCTGAAGAACTCTGCCACTGCTAATATCAATTCTGCCCTATCAATACCAGAGACAGTGGAGGTCTATTCTTGCAAGTCATTAATGTCAGGCTCATTTTAAGTAGATCTGTTCAAAGTCAGTTGTGTGACACACAACATTATGTGCAAGATGTCTACTGCTATTGATTGCCAACATTAGCTGAGTTCACTAGGGTTAGAGACAGTGATGTTAAGGTCTGGTCATTTAGGCAAAACTCTTCCATGTGGAACAGAAACCCACCAAGGGCTCTTAGATGATTATCATATTTCAGCCGAAGGATAGTGACAAATGACTTAGATATTAAATCTTAGATTACTCTATCTTTTTGGATAGAGAATTTGTCTACCTACACACAGCATGTCCATGATGTGCAATTGTTAAGGTATGTTTATGAATGAAGATATCCTTCAGATGAACACATTCGGGTGCTTTAACTTCTCGTTCATCATTGTCAGATGCTCACTTCACAGACCAGAAAACCACGAATGGTAGCTGTACTTGGAATTTTGCCCTGCATGATTCTCATCATCTACTTATAGTATAGTCTTTCTTAGAAAGGAGCAGTGACTTTACAAGTTGTGTGCGTTAAAGAATCTATCATATTAATTCACAGTTGTTTTGTAAAAGTAAATAAATACTTCCTGCTTTGTTTTACAGATTGTCCTGATTTGTTCTACTTTTGTCTGCTAGATTAAACATTCTCTTATACAGGGAGGCAGTGCACCACTCAGTGTCAATGAAACCCACGTTATTTGTAGGTGAATGATGCCAGGTCTTACTGTAGAGGTCTCTGTGGATGAAACCCCTTGTTTCTCTTGTTAAAACAACAGGGATTGCTACCTATAAGCCCTTTTGTTCATGGAATCTGCGAGTTGATTAAAGTTCAAACAAAAGATTATTTATTTATTTTCTCAACACATAAAAGGCACATAAAACAAGTTGTGAAAAATAAAAAAGGACCCCTATGATCTATTTACACTTTGATCTTTTCTTGATGGCTTCTTGAAGTTCATGTCAGCTTCTTTGCTATTCTGTATGTAACATGCTCGATCTTTCCCTGTAGATTTCCTTGGTGGTATGTTTGCTTTTATTGACATATCCTTATTTCCCCTCAGTGTTTGTGCAAACTCCTTTCTTTCCTTGCTTTTTTTTGTTGTTGTTGTTTTGTTTTGCTTTGGTAAATGCTTAGCGTCTTCAATCTTACTTCCATAATGGAAAAGTAAGCTTTGTTTAGCAAGGAAGCAAGGTATTGGGAAATCTTTTATTTCTTATTCTTCTTTGATTTTATTCAGGCATGTTGTTCAGTAATGTAAGTATTTGGATTGAGTCTCTCGGGGCAGGCAGCCTGCCTGTCATTCCTGGCCTCTTCACGCTCAGTTCTCAGGACCAGTATTTGCAAACCACCTGCTAGGGGTGAATGGTTTCATTCCCATCTCAGTCAAGGTACACAGAGGTTGCAGACCTCAGCCCCAGTGCTGGCTGATAAAGCTTCAGTGCTTGCACACCCTGCGTTTCCAAAATTCCAGAGAGGCTATGTTAGGAACCTGGGTCTCTGCTACTGCTTAAATATGATGTTTATGATTTTTGTAGTCCCAGTCTTTGGACTTGTGGCCACCAATAGAGGTGTTTGCCATTTCAAATGTTAATGAAAGCACTTTTATTTGTGATGATGATTTAGAGAGTAGAAGAAGTCTGGCTCTTATGACAGGTATTTCTTTTAAATTTGAGTTTGTAGTTTTTAGCATCGAGTTTTCCTATAGATTCTGAATTTCTCTTCTACCTTTTTTCTGGACTTCAGTTTAACTCAAATAAAACTTCCTGATTTTTCCTTTATCCTTGTATTTACAAACTATATTTTCAAAATCTAGCCAAAAGAGGTGATCATTTTTTTCTTTTCTGTAGTCTCTTAAATTGATGGTGCTGAGTCCTCTGTGAGCGTGGCTGCCTCCATATCAGTGAACGTCATGGGATGTGTTAGAACCTGTTGGAAGTTTCCTGAAGGGAGGGACTTAAATAGTGCCAGGTAAGTTCCACTGCTGGAAACAGGAGGAAGAATTAGGCATGGATGAGTCTTGCATAGACACTTCAAAGGCAAAGGATTTTTATTATTCAATAACAAGATGCATTGGCAACCACGACTGTGGATTCTATAATTATTGTTTGGCATATATATTTCATTATTCCAATGTTTTCATTGTAATCAAAATACAGGCTAGTATTTTTGAGTGGAAATGGTGTTTTTTGCACTGAAGTTAATGTTAGAATTATCCTCCCTTAAGAAACCAAAATCCCGGTTATACTCTCTACTAATAGCAGTTAAATACTGCGAGCCAAACCTTCCCTGGTCTAAGCAACTATGTGCCCCCAGAAGAGCCATCAAATACTGGCCCACAAAGGAACATGAACCTCAACCATGAACCAGTCATCAATCATCTTATATTTCATCAGTCTACACCGTGTTAGGCAAATTGTACAAAGTGTCATGGTGTACTGGATCACCATAATGGAAAGGGCTTACCTTTAACTTGCTCAGTCATTGGTTCGTGCTGTGGAGGGGTGGAGTGTAGCAGAAATGCTAAGTCACAGCCTGAAAGAGTGATTGAGCATCTAGTGGGAAGGCAGGGCCAAGCCAGGGGAGCTCAGGTGCGTGCAATGCACTTAGCTACTGAAAGGTCTGGAGCCAGGATCCACCCCTTCCCAGACCTCATTTAAGGGTTGGCAGTGGAGGCAAGAGTGTTTTGCTGAAGATCCCTGCTTCCTGGAGGCCTTCTGAAGATAAAAAGCTTTTTTCCTTTTGTTTCTGCATCTGTGGCTGCTGCGTTTGAGCTTGTTCTCATTTGCTGTGGCCATAGGCTTTGCTACCCTGCTATTATTGCTGTACTTTCTGTCACATTATAGCATTACAAATACCTAATAGAAGCTGGTTGTTTAAGTTGTAATTACGTGAAATGTTGCCAAATCCTAAAACCAATATGAATTGCCCTAGGTGGGTACTTATCTGATCCTATAGACTATAGAAAAATCCTAAATGATTAGTTTAGACTTAATGACTTAACTTTTAAAATCTCCTTTAATCTAAATAAAGAAAGATCTCCTGTTAAACTAATAGCTGAAATAATTGAAATTTCAGTAACTGCTACAGCTGTCATGTCTCCACTTCTTCTGTAGCTGTGCAGAATAAAAAACACTCTGTAGTCTTTCACTTTATCTTCTATATATAGATTATATGAAAATAATGATTGAAGTAAATTTGGAAAATCAAAAATGAAAACACTGAAAATCAAATTTCAGTTATTAATAAGATGTTGTTTTCATTTTGCTACAGACTGGATATGCATATAAGTGAGTAATAAATAGATTTTCAGTTATTAGAGCATTGTCCTGCTCTTTCCCTGAGTAATTGTTAGATACTGTAATTGTTAGATACTGCCAAGATTGATTTCTCTGATTAATATTCATTAATACATAGATATCCGGACACCGGGGCAATTTGTAAACAGTCTGGAAAACATCATTTGGTGTATGAATTCACATTCAGATTCCCTCTTAGTAACTACAGCCATTCTACAGCTGGATTATTTGAAAATAAATACATCTTATGCTCAAACCGGAAGCTTAATATACAAAAAAGTTATCTTGGCAGATGTCTTGTATCTCTTGCTCTAGGTAACACTCATTCACCCTCCATGTGTTTCTCATGAGTCTCTGGGAGGTCTGCTCAAAAGGCCATTTAATGAGATGGTCATTCAGACTGTCACCTGTGAAGGCATCTGTGGGTTTGGGAACAAATGCATGAGAGTGTGTGGAAGCAGATGATGAGAACTTGCACCAGGACTGTATGCCTGAAGAAACCCCGTGTTTATGTAACAGCGCTTCAAGAGTTAGTAGCATTCACAGAGAAATTGCTTTCTCTGTCCGATGGAGGGGGCAGAAGGAAGCGAGGTAAGAGTCACGCTGTCTGCACCTGGGGGTGAAATGGTGAGCGGTGCTTCAGTGCCACACGCTAGAGAACTGGAGGTGCGTGTTTCTGAAGCTGCTGGCGGAGGGCTGAAGTCCTACCAATGAGATACACTTAGTCACGGCATTCGGAACGTGCTTCTGACAGAAGCAAAGCGCCGTGCCTTGCCTTGTGTTCGCAGTTGCTCATCGAGGCTGGCTGGTGAGGGAAGGCGAGGAGACGCAGTTGGGAATTGTTAAATGAGGCTTGCGATATTGTTGTCAAACTATTGATCATCTGCGGCTCGACGGGAAGGAGGGGAGCTCTGCTAAAAGCTGACCGAGCTCAGAAAGAGCAGCAGCAAGGCAGCGGGCGCGAGGGACGGTTTTTGGGAGCGGAGGCCCGGCCCGCCCGCTGCCGCAGCTGCCGGAGCTCCGCGCCGGGGTCAGAGCTCAGCCCTAATCCTGTTGCCCCCCCTGCTGGTTAAAAGCCTGTGCTCATTTTGTTACTTTACACCGAGATAAACATCGCAGTCATTTCACACTTCCTTTAACATTCGATATGAATTTAATTATCGTTTGTCCGGACTTCATTTGTTTGGAAGGAAAAACAGTTTGTCGTAGATGCTTGCCTTGTTGATTTATTTTTCCGTTATCGTGTGTGCAGTCCGCCAAAGGCTCCGATGCTTGACACATTCTAAGCAGCCGGCCTCAGTTCTCCTTTTCATCATTCTTATTTTTTTTGTGAGAAAGGGCAAGAAATTAAAAACTCACTTTTATTGAGGAGTGGGCGAAAAATTCGGGTTTCTCACGGTGGAGCTTACAGGTAGCAGCCAAGCGTTTGTGACTGTGACTGTCAGCACTATCTTCGTTGTCAAACTAACATGAGAGGAAGTTTGATAACCTCCAGGTAAAAGCCCTTTGATTTTTATTTTAAATTCCAATAAAATTTTAGAGGTCTTGTTTGAGGCAGTATTGTCTGTGGGATATGACATCTCTGTCTCTACTTTCTGTCTTAATGCCTTGTCATAGTTCTTGATGTCTGCCTGTCAGCACAGCAAGAGGGATTTTTTCATGTCTGAGTAGTCACCTTAATGATAGCAGATGGAAACACCGCAGGGGGTCCAAGCCCATCACACTGTCATTGTCACAGACTGCCCTGACCTGTTTCCACTCCTCTATTTTTTTGTCCCTTTTTAAAGGAGAAATGGATGGTAATTGAAAAGGATCTTAAGCGAGACTTATGGAGCTGCAGACAACATGATTCCCCGCTATCTCTCTCTGTTTTCACAAATAAAGTCTTAACCTCTTAAGCACCAATAGCAGTAGAAAGAAAGCTAAATTGGTAAAGCTTTATAAAGATTGGCCTACCGGTGCTTTTTTCTTTCTCTCCTCAGGATGCATCCAAGCTGTGTTACACCCTCATCGTGTTTGGTGGGTGCTTTATTTTTTAGGTTTATCCTTCCCTGCGTTGAATTACCCATTTCTTCATGAGAAACATCTGTGCTCTCTACTCATTGCTATGCTGTCTGTTGTGAGTCTGTTGAAGTATCAAGAAATTATACATGAAATGACAGGAAACTTCTAGAGTCAAGTCTAAGACTAGGGGTGAAGATTGTTGTTTGCAGTAGCATTGTAGGACTATTTTCTTATGAAGATACTCAAAGCTATGTTAAATTCTTAAAGTGATGAATGGAAATGTGTTCAGGATGCAGAAGATAGAGAGAGAAGCAAATTATTTAATTCTGTAGAATATTTTACTGAAATGAAAACAACACCAAAAATGAAAGGTTGTTGGTACTAAAAGGTGAGACCAAATGCTTGCTTTTTTTTTTTTGCTTTTTTTTTTTCAGAATCACTTTGAAATGTTTGCATGGTTCAAATTAAATACTTTAAGTGACTATGCACTTCTGAAAGACTGCTAGGCACCTGTCTAAATCCTTAGGTTGTGAGCTAACTTTGAAAATCTAGCTGTGACCTGGATGTTTGATCATAGCAGCAGTCAAGCTAATTGATTTAGAAAATGCTTAAATCATTATTCTGGATAGATTCAGAATTGATTTATGTAGAATAATATTTTGGAATAAATCAAACAAATAGACAAAGGAACAACACAGTGTCAAACCTTTGAGTCATTTTTCAGAGAAGTTTTAGCTGAAACATATTTTTCTTTTTTTGTTTTACCCATGTCTTCATTATTTTGTGTATGCCTTATTTGACCATATTTCATACATTGCTATTTTTATACCTCTAGTCACATAAGCAGCTTTAATAGAGCATTCTAGTTTGTAGTTTAATGAAACGGGGTAAGATGGACTATTACACGGTTATTAAGGAATAGCTACAGCGGTCTGATTTCAAATGCATTTTTATTCCTTCTTCTTTTTTTTTCTCTCAACCAATGAATTTCCTTAGAAGAACAGTAGTACTGTGCCAGTAAGATGATTTATTTTACACTTTTTGATTGCTGCGTGTCTCTTCTACAGTGTTAGGAAGTTGTATTCCAGTCCATTAAAGAATTCTTATTATAAAGTCAAACTGACAGCTAATATTGGCTAATTTTACCAGAGTTATTAGTAGTGGTTAGTTAATTGTTTTTTGGGTTTTTTGTTCTTTTTTTTTTTTTTTTTTTAAAGCTGCTCTGCTTGCTCAATAACCCTGCATTAAACAACAAACAGATCTAGCAAACTTAGGAAAAATAAGTAAGAAAAAAAAGAAACTCAAGCCATCACCACCAGCATAAAACACCAATAAGTCCCCGGACTGTTAACCTTTACTTCTTATTATCTGCCTGAAAGACACAACAACAGGAAAATAAGTGTCTGTGTAGTGAAAACTGATTATGCGCAAAGTGCTGTGAATTTGGCAAATGTTGAAGGAAAAGATATAAAACTGTATGCTCTCTAGTTTATTTGGAAAAGTGATTTATATCCAGAAATGATCATGTAAATCTTCAAGACAAGTCTCTTATAATGTCTCTTATTAAAAAGAGCATTTTTTCCTGCGCTGATTGTCTAACAGATGAATGCTCTCACAGTTATAGAACTGTGTAGCAGATGAGCTACCAGTAAGTCTTCAGTGGATATTTAACATTATTTAACAAAGTGCAATGCTGAAAGTCTTCTTAATTTGTCAGTGTTTTTTCTAAAAACATCTATAGCAGTTGTAATCTATGGTCATCTATTTCTGATATCTTTCCATGCAGTTCTTATTTGTCTCAATAGAATGGCTAGTACGAGAGGAATAATTCAGTGTGATTTGTATTTATATCCTATAGGTTAATAAAGGCAAAAAGCTATTAGTATCTGAGTAGCTGAGTTAACACAAGCTGGCTGTGAGATCGTTAACTTTCTGTCCAACATATTAACATGTAATATAGCTGTTAGCACTTTCTCTGTTCATTTGTTCTGCAGAACTTTCGTTGCTGTATTTGCTGCCTGTATACAGGAGGTCAGCTCCGGAAGTAATGCCTCCTATTTCATAATGTTGGCCCACGATGTTAGAGGCAGATGCTGGTGGTATGGCAGTAGAAGTTGAACCTTCCCACCAATCTTCCATTACATGTTGTTGCCATGTGACAGATGGCAGTAGAGGGGCACTCTGATGAAATGATGTGTGACATGGAAGTGTGGAGGAAGCAAAGGTGTGTCATTAAATTCCTCCGCGCAGAAAAAAATTGCACTCATCAATGTTCATTAACATTTACTCAATATTTATAGAGACCAATCAGTGAGATGTGAGCACAGTGAGGTGGTGGGTGGTGTGTTTCAGCAGTGGCATCAGCAACCCTGGTTCTACTCTGCTGGTACAGATATTTACAAGCACAGTAGGCAGGCTCTTGTTCACCACTGGCAAAAATGCATAACTAATGGTGGTGACTGTATTGAAAAAGAGTGTTTTGTTCCTGAGAATTTGCTCTACCAAATAATATTGTCGTGTTCTTTGTATTTGTTGCAGTTTCCATCGAAGTAAATAGAAGGTGTTACTTTCAGAGCAACCTATGTATAATCTAATAACAGATTTTGTAGCTGTTTGATGTTATCCAAAGGTCAGCTTTGGTGCTATTTCTGTTTCCAGAATGGCCTTGAATCGTGTTCTGAGGTTGACCTTTGACAGAGTGACCGCAGCTATAAACAGTGGCATTCCAGTTTCATTTCGGTTTATTTATACAACTTTTCTGGATCCTAATATTCATCTACTGATCAGATGTGACAGGTGTACTAACTCCTGATATTTCAAAATTCTCCGAAACAATAAAATCAGGTTTTGAAAGTGCGTGGAGGAAAGATTCAAAAGTAATGTCAACACTGAAGAGCTAGTCTTGTAGATCTCCCTAGAAACGTGCTGCTTGATAGCAATGTAACACGTTATTTTATCATCGGTACTTCATGATTTCAACAGATACACAAATTACTTACTATATTTCTTCCCTTTTATATAATAGATGTGTCCTAAAGTAAATATGGGTATTATCTCCATTTCTGCTCACAAAAATTTAATAGGTTATTTCAATTCAGTGTTTACTGGAAACTAAAATGAATGACACTTGTTTTGACGTCTCTTAAAACTTAACTTAATAATTTCTGACATAGAAAATCAGGAGCTGTTTATGTTCCTTAAAGCTTTATGTGCACTTTTGTCCCATGGATAATCTTGATCTCGTAAGTGCTTGCGCATTTAAGTTCCAAGTAGCCTACAAGATGCATGTGAGTATCTTCATTCAACTTAAGGGAACTGCCTAATGCTCAAAGCAGGCAGACATGAGTGGACATTTTTGCAGAATTAGGATCAGTATTTCCATTATTGCCTGTGCATGTCAGTTTTGGAAAGTCACTGATCCACAGCAATCGCTGCATAACTTCTCATTAGCCTGATTGCTCTTGCTCACTGCCTTACTTTCCGAAAGATCATTTGAGGTTTGAAGGTCAAGTTCTTTTGATTTGAACTTTGAAGATCAAGTTCTTTACAGCGGTTTTTATAGTTATTTAACGTAATGCTTGTTTGTATCTGCAGCAATTAGTCCCTGCTTCCACTGCTAATGCAAGTGCCAAGAGTCTAAAAATGAATCTTTTTGTCCTTGTTTACTCTTAGGTGGGGAGGCTTGTACAGGACTCCCAGAAAATGTCTGATGTACAAACTAACATGCAACTCACAGCTTGGCCAGGATTGATGTAAATAGCTGTTTTATACAGTAGAAAGACAGTATGTTTACTTTTATAGCAGTACCATGAAACTAATGTTAATTAAGAGTTATTTTACTTTGTATCATATTCTTATTTTCTAGTTTTGAGATCTAAGACCATGAGTTTTCTTTGCAGGATGCTGTTACTGTTTCGCTAACATAATGAGTGTACTGTAACTTCATATCTCAAAACATTAAAAACTTTGAGAGAATTTTATTCCATAAAAGGTTTGAAGATGAATGCAAGTCAAGTATGTAACAAGATAGGTACATGCTTCTCTATCAGGAACATATCTTTGTACCATATTAACATAAAATAAGATTGTGAAATGTAATTTTTTA
>JAOWBP010002559.1:1464264-1501881 GCA_028571105.1 Tragopan temminckii
CTTATTTTAAACTCCTTTCATTTAAAGTACACCTTTCCAACTATTTAGATATCATGTGATGTTACTGAACTCAGTGGGCATACTTAGAGTGTAAGTAAGTACAAATTGGATGTATTTAATTGGAGAGCAAAATACAGACCAGATTATTTTTTCAGATGCAATTGTCACATCACTGAAAAATACCAGTGGCAGTTTCTCTTAATTTCTAATTCAAAGTTTTCCCAGACTGCAAAAGGAGTTTTTGAAACTAAAGTAATAATTTTTGTAGAAATTTTAGCAATAAATAATATGGGCTTCTATGATGTTCATAAAGCTATACATAGTTACAGTAGAAACGATATACTGAACATCTGTGTGGGTTTTTTTATTTTTAATAGTGAATTGTATTCTTTAATTTTTTCCTATACCTTTTCACTGCAGGTCTGTTTGAAAGATTTACTGTTAGAAGTAATTGCTACATGCATCCTTGGAATGTACATCAAAGAGCAGCAATAGAAAAATGGTTGTAAACTTGAGTGAAGCCACTAAAATGGTCAGGGGACTGTAGGAGGTTCCTTGTGAGGAGGGGCTGTGAGAAACGAGCTTGTTTAGACTGCACAAGAGAGAACTCTGGGGAGACCTAATAGCAGTCTTCTAATACCTGTAAGAGATCTCTTCAGGGTGAGAGAATGAAAGACAGTGATCGTAAATAGAGTTGGAGGTCTTACAGTAGAAGAGGAAAAAAAAACCCTTTAAGGATGATTAAGTGTTGAAACAAGGTGACGAAACAGGTTGTAAAGTATCCAAAGATGGAAAGTCTGAATGGACTAAGCTGTAAGGAGCTGGGTTTGAATTCAGAGTTGATCCAGCTTTTTGATGTTGTAGCAGATGCACTTTCAAGGGCCCCTCCAAGAGATGGGATTCTGTGACTTACTCTTTTGTTTTGGCCACCAAAGCCTAACAAAAGCATTTTAATAGTGAAATGAATTTTTTAGTAATCATGGACTTGATTTGATCCTCTTTTTGTTACTGTTTTTTTTCTACCCTGCTCCAGTGATGTAAGTTTGAGTAAAACAGCTCCTTATGGTGTATTTTAATTGCTGGACTGCCTTGGCACATCTAGTTGACAATTCTCTCCATTTTTCTGTTCTCTTAACTGACAGCAGAGGGAGCATATTCAAATGAGTTTGTATTCAAATTTTGCATGGAAGGACAGAGACTAGATCTTCGATACAGATACTGGCTAGCCCAGAGCACTGATTTTATTCCTTGGCAGAGATCCTATTGGAGACAAAGGAAACTGGAAGAACTACTCATACGTTGTCCTGTTTTGACTCATTCTTGCTGATAGTACAGAATAACCTGGTGCCATAAATGGCCAGTGCTCATCTTTCAAAACTCATTCCTAAAGAGAAAGAAAACTGTTTTTGTCACATTGCTGTGCACTTCAATGGAAGCAAGTCTACTTAACCTTATATAAGGTTAACCTATATATGTATATACACATATATATATATATTAGAATATATGCATATGAAATCACAATAGCTTGGATGAGATAAACTAGAATATATATTTTTAAATCTGTCATGAAAAATACATAGTATTTCAATATAACATTGAAATAGTTATGCACCATGCCTTTGAAAAACATATTACAAACAATATATTATTGAAGTCTCGCTTTGTCCACAGTCACATGCCGAAGACCTGTTATTGATGGTCTGAATACTTATTACTTCCACTACATTATCTTTGTTGTGAAGCTTCACCTCTTGCTGAATGTAACCAGTTGCTGAATGCCAAATTAGCCCTATCGAGTTCAAGTCAAAGGTCTGGCAACAACAGAGCTGTTCTACACTTCAACTTTATTAGCATATTTCCAACTTTACTACTGATTGTGAACTTCTTGTATGGTGTAGATTTATCTGACTGGAGATGGTGATACTGTAAGTAGCACATCGTTCAGTCAGCAGAAGGAGTATTTACCCAATTAACTGTTTTAGCCTGGGATAATATTACACTATTATTTTGAGATTTGATTTCTGTCAAGAATTGCAGGACAAATTAAATAGCTCATTCTGGGTGTTTTTATTTTAGGTAAGTTGTGTATAAATGCCATTTTTTTCATAGTGTAGTTGAATTCATAGATCTAGTTAATTGTGCTACTCAGAGATCAATTTCTTTCTGGTGTATTAAAGTTGAAGCCTCCTCGTTCATTCCGCATAACTGAGACCATCCAAAGCCCAAGCCTGAAAACTCCACATATGCCTTATCTGAAGTCATTATTTTTAGTTGTATTTTTCATGTGGTTTATGGGAGAGATTCAAAGCACAGGTGAATTAAAAATGAGATGGATTAGTTTTGAATAATCCTATCAAATCTGGATGTTGCTTAGATGTTTGAGTTGACCTAAACTAAAACTCTTCTTTATTTTACCATAAGGAAATGAGCATATCCTGAAGTGTCTAATTCTGCTATGTGGCAAAAATAAATCAAACGTATTTTAACTGAACATTTGTCATACTCTTAATGTGAGTAGTGCAAGTCTTGTTTCAGCTCCAAGATGTGTGATATACAATATAATGCCTCAATTATTATGCAGCTATGTTATCTTTATCATATTTGTGTATGGACCAGTGGTGTTTGTATAATGTAGCACTAATCTTTGTTGCTTAAAAAACTTCCTTCAGTTCTTTCAATTCACATACATCTCCCTTTGCATTTAAATATTCTGGTTCACATCACTTTTGCATTAAAAAATGAGTTGTGAAAAGCAATCTACACAGGATGCACAAAAATGGAAGTCAAGGTTGAAGTATCAATAAGGTAGTATGTAAGCTCCTTTGAATCCTCCTAAAAATACTTCTGTATGGGAAGCTTATTAGACTGGGACTTTGTTATGCTCTTCTTGTACTTCTGCTGCAGTCAAGCTAGCAATTCAGGAAAAACAACTTTTCTCATGATGTTTTCATTTCTGGCCCCTGGTAGCAGAAGAGAATGCAATACTTATGAAATTTCATATACAGAATGTAGGAAATTATTTAGTCAGATTTTGGGGTGTGCTACTGAAGTATTAATTTTCGTGCTTAGTTGAGCTAAATGATATTGTTCTACAGTACACAGGGTAAACTTCTGTTGTTTTTTTTTTGTCTTGCTGTTCTGTAGTGTTGTTGTGGAATCATTTCCAGACACCAACCTGTGCTAATACAGTAGATTCTTCCTAGAAATGATAAAGCATTTTTGCAGATTGATGATATTACCAAAATACCACTTAATCGGTTTGTCAGAAGGATTATTTATCATTGTGCAGAAGGGTGGACAAGAGAAAAACATTCATAAAAATCCATACAGAAAATCTCTCAATATTCCCAAGTCAGTGCAATATGGCATGAGAATCTCTCAGTGGCATTTTCTATTACGACTTTTAAAGTAGGGCTCAAATTTGCCAGGAGATGCCGACGATTTCTTTTACAGAAGAATCCTTTCCTCTCATTTTTTCTTATACCCCCATGCCTAGTGTAGTAAAATATTGAAAGTAAAGTACTTTAGCAACACTTCTAAAATATGGCCATTATTATTTTAAAATGAAATTTAATGAAAAAGTCATTGATTTAGAAGAAAGCTTGAAGTGATCTGCTTCTACAGTAAATGCATGCTCTGGAAACAAAAGCAGTTCAAATAGGACTTTTGGTGTGTTTAACCAGCGTTGCTTCAGACTTGGAATAAAACTTTAGAGTGGATCAAAGCTATAGATTTGTTGCAATCTTTGCAGTTCACTGAACTTTTTTCTGTGCATACATATTTCAAGTAAACTCTGTAGTTATAACAAGTGACACGTTATGGACCCTAAATCGTTGCACTGTGAAATATGCACAGAAAAAAAGGACAAATGAAGTTATCAAGGGTCTGTTCCATTTTGCACTGAACTGTAAAATGCCACCCTTGTTGTACAGAAGATCACTGGTTCTGATCAGGGCTCATTGACTGCTAAGTTGTGGATAGTGTTTCACTTTCTGCAACTGTTAATATCCTGGGTTATCCAGGCATAATGACCTCTCTATTTGTGACACATTGTTGAATTTTCTGGTTCTTTTAACTTATTCAAACCATTTTTTTTTTCTTTCTTTCTCTTTTTCTTTTTTTTTTTTTTCCTGTTCTTTTTTTTTTTCTTTTTCTTCATTCATTGGGAAGCTGAAATGATTCTGAATTGAGCTGTGAAACAGAGCTGCTGAGCTGCTGGTCAGCCTGTTGCAGTTGGAATGAGTGGTGATGCATCTCTAAATATAAACTGAAGTATACAGAAAAGGTATTCCACATCTTCACTGGGCTTTCTACTGGTAACATATTTAGAAATTTTGGATAACAGTGGAAAATCACAAATATTGTTTGATTTCAAAAATTGTTATATAGCAAGTAATCTGCTTTGTGATAATTCATGTTACAGCTGACATTTTATATTCAACTTATGACTGGCAGTAACTTCCAATCACAATACCTTATTTATTAAATATTTTAAATGGTGATGAAGCTTTGTACACTTTAAGAATGTTGGCACTTTAACATACGTAAAGAAAAAGGCATCACACATGGTGTACAACTTCTGATTTCTGGGTTTGAATTTTCCTGTGACCTTGTAAGGATCTGAGGTTAGTGAAGGTGTACCACCAGGATGTGGAGGTCCTTGAAAGTGCCCAAAGAGGCACCAAAGCTGCTGGCAGGGCTCAAGGCATGCGCTGTGAGGAGAGGCTGAGGGAACTGTGGTTGTCCAGCGTGGAGAAGGGGAGGCTGAGAGCTGCTTGGCCTTTTTTCACTTTGCCTAAGATACAAGAAGTTACAGCTTCTCAGTGAAATATGCACTATATTTCATAAGGGAATCATTGTTAGGAAAATGACCAGTAACACTGAGTCAAGCCAACTTATTTATAACACTGAGGAAAAGACTTCTAGACAGGTATCTGGAGAGGTGGCAAAGCTGGAAACTTAAAAACTATGAACAGCACTTGATCAGCTTATTATTAAATGGTTTTAAATGCTATCAAATTCCTGTGTCCCAAAGTTGTCATGGATGTGGGGTGTTCCAAGGGTGCTGAAGGGCTCCAACAGATCAGGAGCATCAGCTCACAAAATTTTTTTGGAGGACAAAGCACTAGCTGTGTGCTAATTCACTTTGAAGTACATCATACCAAGTGTGCAGTGAAAGAACCGTCTACAAGCTCACTGAAGCTCAAGGTCTGATTACTAACTAACTTTCACTGGATTTTCAAATGAACTTGGGTTGAGAAGAGCTAACCTGGGACGATGCTGTCACTTAATTGAGTGAACAATTCAACAGGCAAAAAATGAATATTCTCTGTGAACCAAAGATGTGTGAAATAAAGGATACTGCTATTTGTACCAATTATTTTTAAATTGCCTGCCTCCATCTAGAGATACTATTTTCATCTTTAAAATTAAGCTTTTAAAGTTTCTGTGTGAAAATGACCCCCTTTCTAATGTTATGGCTTACATCCAGATTCTGTACAACAAATGCAATGACTCTGATAGGTGTATAAATGGGTTTTATTAGGAGTTAATGGCTGAAGGTGGGGCACCTAAATTTAATGGACTTAAATCAACCACTGGCTCTTCTCAGTTCTGTTGATGTCTTTTTTTTTGTAATCTAGAATTCTTAGTTCTCTGAGTTTTGAGGTAGACTAGCATAAAATTTCAGTTGTACGTATTTTTATTAAACTTTTGCTTGTAAATATTAGACTTATAAAATATATAGATATTAATAATTATTCAATTTGATAAATACAGCTATGTAATGTCATTTAAAAGAAAAAGCCAACCCCGAACTTAAAGATTGCACTATGCTTACAAAAGGAAATACCATTTAAAGCTTTTCACAATCCTTTTCCCACTCTGAAAAAAAGAGAAGTTTGCTCTTTTGAACAATTATTTGCTTTATCACATCTACAAACGGGCCACAAAAGAGAGAGAAACTTGCTTTTTTTTTAGCTGGAGGTAAGAACATCCCGAAGTTCTCCATTGGTAAACTGAATTCTCTGAGATTATAGAAGTAAAAAGGTGGCTTAAATTTAGATTTTGATGGTGATGTTGCGTGTACTTGCAGAGCCTTAAATTAAATGAACGCACTTGTCTTTCTGTAGTTCCTGTAAGAGCACCTGCCGATATTTAGAGTTCACTGATAGTAAGCCTCGGCAGTGCAGAAGGAGCAAGGGAAAAGTTCTCTTAATAGATGGTATCTATTAACTTGTTCAGCATGAGAGATCATTTGCTAAGATGGAGAAGTTCCCAGTGGCATAGCTCTGAGGTCACTGTGCCTTTACGCCTGTGCTTCGCAGAAGGATGCAATTGCATAGGATAGGGTGAATGTTTTACTAGACCATTGGGCACATTGATTTTTATTTTCATGGATATGTAGATCAAATTGAAATAACCTAAAGGGGCTGATGTGATACCCTGGGAATGTTGCAGATGTCAAGATTCGTAGTAAGTCTGCATATTTCTAGTTCTTGGTACTCCCTGTAGAAAAATAGCATGGGGTGTCATTGAGATCTGTCACTTACTGACACTTAGGCGAAAAATAAACCCTACTTCTGCTAGACGTGTCCCACATGAATAAGATTGTGTACTGAACCTAGTTTTGATTTATTTACATTTAAAGTAAGTGTTATACAAGTCAGACATGCATGTTCCTAGCGGGCTGATATAACCTTAAGCACCTATCTGTATACTGCAATGTAAAGAATTCTTTCTTGCCTGCGGTAGGATGAGACTTCAGAAATGTGTTTCTTGCAGACACCTTGAAACTACCAAGCAGAAGTATCTTCTACTTCAAGACTTGATAACCTTGCATTTATTTAGCCAACATCAGTTCAACTGTTACGTTAAAAATGATTTTTTTAAATTAATAAACTATCTAGAACTGTATAAAATGTCAAAATTAAAAGCGAATGCAGGAATTTGAAATGAAAGCAACCTAAACCAAATAATTTATGTGAAATTCTGACTTTTTAATTTCTGGGGAATCCTAATTGTTAGAGGAATTTAATGATTTTTAAATCTTTTTTTTTTTTTCCCCCTGAGGCTCTGAATAAAATGTTATATGCATTATTTAAATTGCAGAGATAGTAGGAATATAAACTATTATAAGCATCAATATCATCTTTTTTTTCCGGTATTTATACATTATTTTAAGCTAATTTCAGTTTTCAAAATCTATAAGGTTTTCTTAGGTGAAGATAAAGTTGTCTTTATATGGTGTTGACCTTAGCCATTCTACATGTAACAATAGAAATTTCAGTTTTTCAACAGTCTCATTTTTTTCAGCTTATATATATATATATATATAAAATTTTAATTTGAAGTTTAATATTGTATCATATGCTAGATTGACAGAGAGAAAACAGTTCTAGTAGTAGTTAAAGGAATACAAACGAATTTCTCCTTGTTAGCAGATGCAATTCCCAGTTTTCACATCCGGTATACAAGAGTTGCTCAGACTATGTTTGATAGATCAGTAGAGGTTGGTTGTGGTTGAAAAGTGCCCACGAGAAATGAATCAGGGAAAGTTGATTGATTATATGGCTTCAGTCGTGAGCTGATGTTAAACAGATATAACTGCTGTAAATAGGTGAAAATTTGGACCTAACCCAGGTTTGTTCTGCCATTGAGAAAAGCATTACAAAGGTTTTGTACTCCAATAGCTTAGACTTCCAATGTTCCATATGTTTTTTTGTGGAGTATTAGAAATCAGGTTTGGGTGTTTATTCTTGGGAAATGCAATACTTTTCTGATGTATTTGTTGAGTATATTCATGAATACAACTAGTGAAATTACATGTTATGAGTGTGTTTGTACATACAGACGTATGTATGATATAAAATAAGCAAAATATAGCTTTGCAAGTAACAGGCAAGGTTTCAGTTCATTCAGGTGCATGAAGTGTTTTGTTACTGTAAAACCATAAATTATACGAATGTTTTTGCAAAATAAGAAATTAAGGTGGACTAAAGCCTGAAGTGGCACTCATAAAAGTAACTTGCAATAATGATATTTAGAATTAAAATATAAGTAGCTTATCCTACAGAGATATTGAGTTCAAAGAAAATTGTTCAAAGAACAAACAGCACTAAAATGGGGGCAGGAGAGACCCCTTAGTTCTCAGATCAGCCACTCCTGTTAGTGTTCCTTAGAAAGAGCTTTGGATAACTGAGTTGCTAGCAGAGATTCTTGGCTCAACTCAAATTACTTCAAAGCTGGCAAAATTGACCAAGCTGCTTTTAAATGTTTGAGGACAGTGCATAATTCTCCAAAAATTTGCACAGAATGGAATACACTGAAATGTTCATTCAAAAATAGCGTACAGGTGTTTGTTTTTATATTATTACGTATTACTCATGTTGTATGCAAATATAGGTTTGCAGTTATGAGCCTTAAAGTAAGCTCAGATAATAGATTTCAATTCTGCTACTGCTTTCAAAAATTTAGAATCTGCAGGTATGTTTGTGGCGATTAGCTCTTTGAGAATTTCCTTAAGCTTTTTAATTTTTTTCTTGTAAACAGGGGCCCTTTACCACTTCACTTATAGATTGAGCCACATTGCAGTGAAATTGATTTTGCTTCAGCAACTGGATTTTCAGCTTGAGCTCTGGTAGCATTTGGAGCAGAGTCTGTGCAGGATATCAGGTGAGATCATTTAGGCCTACTTTGAATTTATACCCTGTTAGTTAGGAGAATCCAATTTATGGCTGAGTTCGTTAAGCGAGGTTTTTGAAAGATTTTTAAATTTTACCTTTGAAAGAGAAGGCAGTCCTTTAATGACAGTGAACTTGCCTGGAAAACCCACTGCACTTGTTTAGCCCAATTAGCACAGCCTTTTATTATCTTAAATATTATCCTAAAATACTGATTGAGTTTACCTGAGACAGAACGATATGATAGCTGCTGATTTCATTCTGTGACAAAGAATGAAAAAAAGGATTTTCAAAAATCTTCTCCTTCCTAGTGAATGTTGTTCGGAACCAGATTTTAAAATGCAAATATCACTGGTGTTGTATGTAGAGAAAACTATTCCAGTTGAGGTACTTACACTGATTTAGTTTGCATTACTATGAAAATAAGTACATTCTTTTTCACTTCAAAAATTCTCAATACATGATTCATATCTTATTTCTTGTATGCAGCAGGAGAAACTGCTACTTCTTTTTCACATCTTTACTGTTAGGTGCTTATTCATGGTGTTTTCATAAATCAATCTGGTTTTTTTTCCCTGTGAAATCATGCTATTTGAAGTGTAAATGCCAATTTCTCTGCTAATTTATTTTTCTGTTTTCATAAAATGAGATGTTACTCTTCAGATTACTCATTCTGTAGAGACAAGTAGCATTCATCAGCAGTGGGTTTGGGAAAGGATGGCTCCATCTACTGCTAGATGTAATGTTATTTTTGCATTTGGTACGTACCAGATTTTGAGATTTTTTCTTTTCTACTTTATTGCCTTTTTCTTTTCACACAAAATCATCACTACATCAATTCATGTTTGTTATTTTTGAAAAAAAAAAATTGTATTAAATATAAGCATAGTGTATTAAAACTTTTTAAATTAATTGAGCCAGTTCCACTGTCAAAGCGGGTGTCCTAAAAACAGAATGACAACAAAAAATCTTAACCTTCAGGTTTTATCTGATATGACAAATTTAGAAACTTTCTCCCTGAAAGAAGTACTAAAAATTAAAGATTAAAAAAAAAATACAAAATCACAACAGACATTTTTCAAAAAGCTGTGAGTTACTGTTTTGCTTACTTTTTTTAATTTTAGAATATATTGATTAAAAACAAATGTATTTTCCTAGTAAATATGTTACTGAGAGCTTCCTTGCCATTTACTTTGATCAGGTTGAATCTTAGAAGGACAGCAAAAATATGAACAGTGTGAGCCCTGTGGTCTTCAGCATACTGTGTTGACAGAGGAACTCCTTTCTATCTGTGTGTGTGTAGAGGTCAAGGTTGTCCTCAGAATTCTGCTTGAATTCTGATGTTTGTAGGTCACCTGGCTCACACGTGTTGCTCTCAGCAATGGAGAGTACCCATGGATGTCAGTGGAATTGTGGTAGAGTATTCACTGAAGTATGGGGTGGCTTTTTCTTTTTTCAGCAGCCTTGTCCTCTTAAAAAATAAATAAATAATATTGGATTGAATTAACACAGCAGTGGTTCATATCCAGTAATTCATGCTGCTAAAGATTGGTACTTTCATCGATCCTGTCAAATGGTCAGACACTTGGATATTTAAAAAATGTTTATAGAAATGTTGGGAGCATCCACAGTGCTGGTAACTTTGGGAAAATTGGGAAAAGAGAAAAGAAGACACACGTGTCCAGTAGGAAATAAGCAGCAGTCTTCCATTTTTCCCTTCTTGTCCTTTTATGTGGACTCTGGATTACACTCAGTTGCTCACACACCTTCAACAGTGACAAAATGGAGACAGTCTTCCCATCCTGTTGTCTGTTATCTGGAATTGTTCTAGAATGCTTTGAAAACTTTCAAAATGAAATACAGTTGTCAGCTGTACTATTCCTTGTTTCATTAGGCATACTGATTATTCAATAAGACAATTATTGTAATTTGTATATTATATGGAAAGAGTTTCTGATATTTAATAGCTACAACACTTCAATTCTAACCTGTGTGTCTTTTGTGGGAGAAAAAATACTAATGGTTAGTAGTAGGTCTGCTTGAAGCATTTTCTACTTCTCTGTGTATTTCCTATCACATTCAGTTTATCTGTAGTGTCATGTTATTTTAAGTTGCAGCATATGTAGGCCAACAAAAACTGACATAAAGGAAAGCAGCAGAGTACAGTGTAATGATATGTGACACATCATTCAGACTGAGAAGGAAACTCACTTTCTTGGAATTAATACCTGTTAATACCCATACACATACTGTGTATGCCATTAGTACACTCCCCTCTGCAAAATCATTTATTATGAGAGAATACTATTTTGTACTGAAAAAAACAGCAAAAGCATGAGGTAAATTTTTAAGATACTGGTTCATAATTTGATCCTGATTTTTGTTTTTCTGTTTCCCAAACTGTTCCTTCTTAAGCAGAAAAGAAAAATTAATCATCTTTTTTTTTTTTCCATGAGATGTTTATTAGGCAAAAATGTAATGATATCCTTATTTGTCCAACTCCTAGCTCCACACAGTACCACCAAAAACCAAACTGTGTCTGAGAACATTGTCCAAATACTCCTTGAATGCTCTCTAATAGTTTTATGTCCTTCTGTTAGCACTGTGGTGCACAGATCTGCACCCAATGCTTGAGGTGAGGCCACGCAGTGCAGAGCAGAAGGAAGACAACACCTCTCCTTGCACTGTGCAGTGCTGGGCATGATGCACCCCAGGCTTTGGTTGGCCCTTTTTGCTTCCGTGCACACTGATAGCTCAAGTTCAACTTTGCCATCAGCCAGAACCTCCAGATGCTTTTCTGCAGAGCTGCTCTCCAGCCTTTTATCCCCCAGTCTGTATGTGTATCCAGAGTTTACTCCATCCCATGTGCAGAACCTGGCACTTGCTCTTGTTAAACTGCAGGTGGTTTGCCCAGCCCCTAATTTGTTGAGATCTCTCTGCCCCTGGGGGAATCAGCAGCTCCTCCCATATTAGTGCAGTTTTCAAACTCAGTATACCTTCAAGTCCCGCATCCAAATCGCTGATGAGAACATTAAAGAGATCATGATCCTTGAGGTCCCTTCCAACCCTGGCCATTCTGTGATCTGGGCTTGAAATGTTTGATTAAGGTTTGAACTACCTGCAAAATAATTTCTCTGTCCTGGGAAAGTTAGAGGCTTTTGTCACAATTTGCACCAGGAAGGTATTTTTGTGTTCACTTCCCTGAAAGAAAGAGGTTTTCCTGAGTACCTACAATGGGTGTTTAATGCAAAGGAAATGGAAGCCTATAAATCCCAAGTTGAACTGGGCAGAAATAAGGACTCCCTCTTCTGCCTCCCTGCTATCTGGCCTACTGGCAAAAATGTGAAAAAACCCAGTGAGCTGGGTTTGAAGTACCCCCGTGGTTAATAGCTAGCGTTTCACTGGAGCAATTTTGGCTTGGATTTGTTGTTATTGAATGTCTGCCAAATGCTTTGTTATGGCACAAGAAATGATGCCCTGGAGTCAGAGAGAAAAGGTGAAAATTGAGGGAGAAGGAGACCAGAACAATTTTTTTTTTTTTTTTTTTTTTAGCAGTACTGATAAGAAAAGTGAGCGTAAAGTGCTTTAGAGGAAGAACCTGATATTTAAGGAAATTGACTCTAACCTCACAATTCACGTAGCCAGGTCTGAAAACAGAAATCTTAATCGCTGTATTGCATCAGATAAAAATGCAGACGAAACCAAAGCAGCACAGAGAAGTTTCCTAATGTATTCTGTATTCAAGGTGATAAACAGAAGAGTTAATGTTATTGATTCCTAAGGAGTGGTTTTCTTTGAGGAGTAATAGCACCCCACTGTTTGCTGTACTCTTGCTGTTGTGCAGGGATTTATTTTGAAGGAAAATGTAACGTGTTCCTAAACTGAAAATATCTGCACTCGTGGGAAGCCTGGAAGAAGGCTAAATGAAAAATGATGCAGAGGGACCTGAACACCTGAGCTTTTTTATTAAGCATGTCTAGTAAAATTTCAGGCCAGAACAACAAAATATCAGCTTTATATTCTTAAGATATCAACAAAAAAGTCCTCTCAGATTTTGAGAGTACACTTCAGTTTTAATATCCTGCTTTGTGTTTAACGTTGGAAATTTAACTCAGTCAGTAGGCTGTCCATATGGAACTGGCTTTGGAAAATGTTCAAATACATTGTAATGATACTTGCCTTATTAATGAAATTACTTATATTGGTAAAATCACGGCTGATGGAACTGAAAAATGATGTCTTTCTTACACTTGTGAGACACTCCAGTCTGTAACCGTAAAATGTGTGGTAGGTTATGTATTAATAAATGAGTATCAGTTTGCTAATATTCAGTACTCAAATACTTCGGTTATTATTTTTGGTCTAATTTAATACAGTTAATATCTGTTCATTTTATATACTAAATGTAGTACAGAGGCTTGCAGAACTTAAAGTTTGTAGTGTAAGTCAAAAATATTCTATGCATTTCATCAAGGAGACCGCAGACATGAACAGCTGCTTGGGTAGGAGCAGAGCCTGAGAAACTGCAGTGTTTGGAGCATTTGGCCATGTAACCAAGGATCAACAGAGTATTAAGAAGGTAAATGATTTAATTTACTCATTAATTAAAGCGGTAACATTTTCTTTGATTTCAAAACCATCATACAGCTTTTTTTTTTTTTCTGTATATGATATGTTTTAATTTGGAATATGCAATTTAAAATTCTTCTAATCTTTCATGAAAATGTCTACCTAAACATGTAACTTATCCTAAATTACATATGATTATCTAAAGTTAGGGATACAGTTCTTTTTTCCTTTTATTTATAAGAATTCCTGTTTTGAGAGCTGTCAGTCTTTATTCTTAAACTGATACATAACAATCAAAGATGTTATACATTTTTCACTTCAGTGCACATGAAAAGGTCATTATCTAGTTCTGCATTTGAAACTTTGTGAAATACAAAGTTATTTCAGTAAAGAACTTTTGTAATATCGCCTACGTTAATGACCACTTTTCCTATCATTCTGGGTGTTTAGACTGTTGTGATTCTGCTGGTAGAACTGATGTTTTTATTCACTAGCCCTCTGCCTCTGTCCTTTCCTACAGGCTTACTCTGAGTTTGTTCTGACCTACCTAGAGGAACTAAATGAAAGAGGAGATGACCCAGACAAAAAGCCGCATTCACCACTGGGCCTAGTCTTCAGTGCATCAGGAGATAGAATCGGCAGCTCAGCTGAAGAGGTCACAGTATTAAGCCAGAGGCAGGTCAGAGAGAATCCTTTCAAAAACACGTTTTGAAAAGGGAAATATGAACATGGAAATCTACTTGTTTCTTTAAATAAATAACTTTGTTTGATTTCTTAATTTAATAATGTATTTACATATTAGGCAAATAGTTTTAAAAACAATTTCAATGAATTCTCTATGTATTTGCATGTCAGAACAGTTTAAAAATAAATTCTATATGGGACAATTTTTTAAGTTTCTTCTTTTCTCTGTGGGAAAACTCAGAAGGAAAGGAAGCAAAAAAAAATTCACTCAGTTTCTGGTTGCATCTTGACATAGCAATTTGGATTTCTGACATTTTCTGTTGATCAACGGCCTAATTTGGAGAAGACAACGTATTATTTTAATTTGCAATTTATAAATTGCATGGTTGTACTTCTGTCTCCTAGGTTCTGCAAAAAAATATCAGCAATCTCAATCAGAAACAACTTTCAGGACCTTTGGACGCCCATTTAATGCCTGCAGATCCCCTAGGGGAGACTACACAGCTGACAGTGGCACTGGTGAGGAAACTAGAAGAGAAACATCCTAAGGCCTCAGCTCAAAGGTAAGCCACTGACAGAACTGATATTTATTGTTCAATGACATTAGATGTTTTCCTTCAGTTTCATGTAAGATTGATTTCCTGGATGTTATAGAAATATCTCAGAAACCCTCTGGCTGATAAGCAAACATGGATTTTGATGAAAATTAATGAAAAAGGGTGACATTTATGCGCATTTTTTTTAACAATTGATGTGTATGATAAGTTTGATAGTAATTGCAAATTTACATTTGATCTACAAAACTAACTTCACAAAAATTCTCATCAACGTTGCTACGTGGTTTGTGCCACAAGATTTAAGTTTAAATGGTAAATACTTTATTATAACTAATATAATACTCAATTAAGAACACTGCTTATAACTTCTAGTTACAGCCTGCATAAAACCTTGCCCTGGTTTCAGTCTTTTTCACTTAACCAAAACCTTTTTTTTTTTTTCTTTTTTATCTAAGGGGTGGCTTTTGGCTAGTTATTTTTGAGTCTTTGGGTGTTTTTTAGAAGGAAATTTTTAAATTAAAAAAAAAAAAAAAAAGGAACTCCCATTCAGATGAAAGGCCACTAGATATCACTCACTATTTGAAAGTTGAATTAAGTAATGTTGTAACTACTGACAGTTTGCTAATAATAGCAATTTACGGCCAAGTGAAAACAGCAACCAGTATCTATTTATCTAGAATATTAGAGATTTTCTTGGAAATATTACATTTAGGTAACCCATAGTTGCTTCTGTTGTACTTGTTCAAAGACTAGAGCTTATGGTATTTCTTTAGAATACTATCCAGCAAATATTTAGTCTATGGCTAGCTAAAGTATTTATCAATTGCTACTGAATGCATCTAACTTTAAAGTTTTGTTGAACATAGGCTATTTAACAACTTGTAAATACTGTTGTGTATTTAAAGCAAACTGTTTATGGAAGTTATCTTTTGAAAGAGCCAGTATAACTTAAAACTGTTTTCCGTAATGTAAGGATTATACAGAATCATTTTTTTCACAATGCTTGGAGTATTAATTGTCATGGCCTAAATAGGTGATGATAGCTATGTGTATATAATTTCATTTCAGTAAAGTAGAATGAGTAAAATTTATTTAACTGTGTATCCACCCATGCTTTTAGGCTCTGACAACAGTATTTAGATATTGATCTAAAAATTTCTTCTTGGAAAACACAAATATTTGATTTAGAGCACTATAGTCAAAATAATTTTTGAGCATTGAATGCTTGACTTGGTGTTTATACATCTCTTTTCACCAAAAGTGGATTCATGCTGTCTAAAGCATTTTTTCTGAACTAATACTACAAAAAAAAAACACAAAAAAACAAAAAAAACACACTAAATTAATAACATTACTTTATTGTCAAAAACATTTGGTGGTAAATAGTAATGGTAACAAATACGAAACTTCTGCAGTTACCTCTGTTATGGGGGATACCTACGGACGTAAATTCTCTTTTGCTGACTTTTCCTCTAGACTGTGATAGACTATATTTTGTTGCTTAAAGTATACTTTCAACGCCCTTCTGGAAGTTAATGTAAAAAATAAGCTGTTCAGTTTCCATGTAGGAAAGAAATTCCCCATTCTTTACAGAGCATGGAAAAGTGTCCTACGTGAAAATGAAGTATGCTTTGTGGTAGTACAGAAAACTATATCCTTGTCCTAGGATTTCTGTTTCAGGAGTTGCTCCAACTATGTGGGTCAATAAAATTAACGTCATGATCACTGCCCCTGCTATTGATGGTGAAGTCTTTTTACAAATTCTTTTTGTTTAACTGCCCTCCTCAACACATGTGTTGAAGTTTAGCGGACTGATTACTGAGAAGAGAGCAGAAGTGCCTCTAAGAGGAGAATCAGTTGCTCAACCTTAGTAGTTTAGTGTGCTTTTAGGTGTTGAATATATCACCAGGTTTCTGGCTGCTTCAGATTACTGTAAGTCTCCTGAAAGTCTTGTGTTTTATCAATAAGGTACAGGTCCTTAGGATGTATTAAGTCTCAAATACTAGCAAGGGTTGGATCTATTTTTAAGCTATTGAATCCAGCCTTAAATTATCCCTTCTTTAACTTAGTGTTTTGGGGCAGTGTGCCATTCAGAGCTGTCATAATTAGTATTTCTTCTGGCTCAGGTTATGAGAAACATACTCAAGGAGAGCCACCACAGAATGAAGCCAGTGTTATGTTTAAAAAACAGCAGCACATATTCTGTATGCTTTTTAAGGAGGGGTAAGTTTCAAAGGATGTGGTTAATTATGTTGCAAGATCATTTGTTTGCAGTGATCTTCATACAACTAGATTTCTTATTTATTTTTGCTGTTTGAAAGCTGCATTGAAAGAAAGTCCCTTTCTTACCTTCAAGTAATTTAATCAGTTGCACATTATCCTGAGATACGTGACAGCAAAGAAAAGGAAATGGGCTTGTTTCTCTTTGTGTCCTATCTTAGCAGTTCCAGCAAGTTCTTTGTATCTATGGGGATAACTTAATGTTCTTTTCAGTGGTGGGTTTTCATGCACCAAATACCTTAACCAAGTTACATGATATGTGATATGACAGTCTGAACCTCATCTCTGATTTACCTGACTGAATCCCCGAGTTTCAATGTGAAATGTGAAAAACTTATTCATTCCAGCAAATGATGCTGAGGGAAAAAAAATCCTTTCAATTGTTAAAAGACCAATATTGCCCCAAACAGAGCAAAAATCCAGTTATAAACTAGTCCCTAGACATGAAGGGTTGAAATTGCGAAGTCATGGTGTTTTGGATCAGAATGAGTAGAGAGGTGATCTGTCTGGCTGTGATTTGTATACTTCCCTCAGCACACTGATTTCCTTCTCATTCTTATTCTCATCTTTACTGCTTACTTATGGGAAACTCAAAAAATCTCTAGAATGGAGACTTCTAGAAAGATATTGCATAGTATCATCTTTGCATCAAGATAACAACTTAATGTTTGGGGTATTGCAACTCTTGTAACTTCCAACAGCATTTTAAATGACTACTTATTCTTATAATCTTAGTAGTTGAGCCCAGCTGGAGCAGAGTAAAATTTTTTTGATGGGAGTAAAGACTCTAGATCAAAAACTTCTTTAATTTGCATGCTGCAGTTCACACTAGCTTCTTGCACCTATCTCTGCTGAGGAATGTTCTGTACTTCAAATTGCATATCAGCATGTTGTTATGTGTAGTTTCAATACTCTAATGTGAAACCACAACAAAGAATGTTGTCAAATGTTAGAAAGAATGTGCATGTGTTCTGTATCAGGAGTTTCCTAGCAATACATTTTATTTGTAAATTAAATAGAATAGCAGTAGTCACATTCCAAATGATTAATCGCTGGTTTTAATGTATTTTTAGTTGAGCCTTAATGAATCATTTTGTTTCCAGATATAAGCCTGGTTTCACAATTTTCTGAAGATTTTGTCTCTAATCTGGATATGTGTTTAAGTGTTTTCCAAGCTAAGTACATGCTTGGTACAAGCATTCTTGGATCTGGGTCAGAATGCTTATGACCTTGTCATATTTAATACTAAGAAAGACACATCTGGGACAATTGGTTTCATTTTACTTTTTTCTGAATCATTTGGACAGACTCGGTTATTACATTTTTATAAGACTTATTAGTGTAGGAAAGATGACTTAAGAATACCCCAAGGAGATGAAAATGTTCTCCTGCTTCCACCAATGACACAACTATGAATTGGTAAAATTGATTGTAGCAGCTAAGTGAATGTTTGACCCTGATTCTTTACAAACTACTCATTCTTTGTAAATTCCAAGTGGACAAAACGTAAGTCATGATCTGTATCTATATTATGAATTATGATTATTCCAGGAAGACAGATGAGAATGTATTAAGAAAAAAATAAGTAATGACAGGGTTATGATTTGGATACTTTGGATATTTTTGGATTTTAAAATATTTATTGAAGTAGCTCTACACTGTATTTTATAATATTTAAATATTGTCTGTATTCATTTTAAGGACACTCAGATTTCTTAGTGAAATCTCCTCCATGAAAACACTGTCTTTTTACTGAATTGCAACGATTTTCCTTGATGTATCTGCCAGGTAAGTGTTCTAAAGGCTAAAGCTATGAATTGTTGACAAATTAGCTTTCATTATGTGCTTTAGTCATTTGACAAAATTATCCTAATAGATGTATCTGCATCAGATACAAATTTGGTTCTCAGTTCATCACAGACAGGAGATGTTACATCTGTCTGAAAATGAAAGGAAGATATAATAAACATTAATTTCTCATTTTTAGAAAGCATTCGAAGATGTTTATTTACGTTTATATACCAATTTGGGTGGCTTACCTTTATTTAAATGGAATAAGAACTGAGGGGGACAGAGGAGAAGGACTGTTGCAGCCGACAAAGCATGGTGACCCAGCTTGTCACCCAGTGACCTGTGAGAAGGAAATAATGAACTGTGAGTAGCTGTCATCTTAACTGTTTCTGACAGTTTGGCTATGGGCACATCTGTGTTAGTTGCATGGAAAGACCTTTGTTGTTTTCCCACTAGTGACTTTGCAGACCGCTGTGGGGTTTGCTAGCTGCCCTGCTCTTACACTTCCCCTCATTTTTCAGTAGTAAGAACAGCTGCTGCTGATAGAGCTGACATTTCTTTTAATGATTTACTTGGCATTTATATCATTAAAAACAAGGAATTGAATTGAAATAGAATTTCTGGTTATTATAAACAAATAATCTGTATTACTGTAAGATCTGTTGCAAAATGTCTGTAATCATTCTATATTACTTGCATAACTTGCAACAGCGTTTAATGTCTGTTGGTACGCTTCTTTCCTAATATCTTGTCACATTTAACTACTTTGAGTGAATTATCAGGTCCACTGGTAATGTTTTATATAGTCTAAATATAATTCTTCCTACAGTGTACAATAAAATAGGCAACTTTTTATGATTGATATATTGCAAAAACAAAAAACAAACAACCTCCCCCCCCCCCCAATATTTATTTAGTATTCTAGGAAACAATTGATTCCTTTTCTGGATTGAGTGAAATATCCGTGCCTCTTCTGGTGCAGTAGTACTAACTCTTGGATAACTTCACTTGCAGTATAATTAGCATTTTCAGCTAGGAGACTGTTAAACACAGGGATGCCTATTCTTCTAATGGTTCTTAGGAGCTGATTTGAGAAAGGTGATTGTTAAGAAAAACATGGAATCATGACTTATGAAAAATGGATGACTAACACGATGACTCATTCTGTAAAGCTACCTATTTTAAAGTGTAAATGTTTTATGTGTGGTTTATATAACATATTACCTTTTTGTTCGATAATATGCCACAAATATGTTATTATGAAGTGCTTTGAAAGAGCTGAATATTAAAGCCCTCACTGACTGTAACGGGAAGTACAGCACGCACAACCTCATTCATTGTGCTGATTGATTTCTTGCTGTAGGCTTTGGGATACTTTAATTTGATTTTTAGTTTTTATAGAATTCTGCTCGTGTTCTTGAGTTGTTTTCTATTCTAAGTTCACGATCTACAGTCATTGGTGAGCACAAAGGGGAATCCACGCTTTCCCCTTTGTGTAATGTGAAATAAGTAAAATATAGAAGTGTCTTCTTGAGTGTTGGTACTGCTATTCTAATCATGAGATCCCACTGTCCTCAAGATGCAGAAAGAAAGATTACCTGTTCTCTGAGTAGATCGTAATCTCATTATGTGTATAAAACTGAAAGAAAAGGTGCTGGCGTAGAGAAGAGGTAATCCACCTGGCTTTGTGTAGCAGGTAGTAGCAGTCAGGCTTTTCTGAACAGATGGTTTAGTTCCCAGTTTAATACCTGTGGATCACAGGCCCCTACGCTTACTTCATTAGAGACATACCAAATTTGGGACCTTCCAAATTTTCTACCAAATTTTGGATCTTCAACTGAAGAAATGGGTTTCAAATTCACCAGTCCTCTAGGGGTGTTTATCCTCCAGAAAGATTTAATGAGAAGGAGTTAAAAATAAGTATGTCCCAACTGGGTTGTTTGCCTCCTTTTCTAAGATGAAGACGATTAGTTGCCTCGTTAGTGTGTAGTGTCTTTGTAAATCTCTTTTTGGTTAGTGAGTTGTAGGTGTTCAGGTTTTCTCTTTCTGATGAATAGTCAAATGACTGCAGAAAGCAATTTACTGTATTGAGTATGAAGTATAGTGATTGATCCAGAGGGAGGACAGTGCCTGTGTTTGGAATGCAGCCCAATCAGAATACATATGGGTGCTCATTAGGAATTGTCTTTTTAGGTCTTACATTGGATTTGAGAGTGCTCACTATCTTCGTTGCAGTTGAAAACTGAGGAGTTCCATTAAATCTGTGATATGTATTGAAAACTTTCATTTCAGCAATGAGTGGATAGATGGATAGCAAATGCACATTTTAACAGAGTTTCATGTATTTATCAAGTGCTTATTATCAGCTGATAATTAAAAAAACAAACTATGTTAATGAACTTGCATAAACAAGGCCACTGCAGGAGCTGAGTCACTGAAAGCATAGCTGGCTAGCAAGGGTTGTAACTTTTTAACTGCTTAACATGTTGGAAAAGGAGTCAAAAGGGTTACAAAGGGATTCCTAGACACCCAGTGTGCTAAATAGAAATCGAGTCATTCTTGTAATCCTTGCCAGTTTGTCAAAATTGAAACAACAAACTATTTTTCCTCTGGTGATTATGGTATGAAAATAAACTCACAGAGTGAACCTCTTGTCTTACCTTCCATAGGTGAGTTACTGCCTCTTAGCACACAGTGGTCGCATTTCAGTTTTCTTTCCTTGTCACTTTCTTGGATTTGAGATGCAAAACCAGCAATATCTAGTTATTTAAAGCTGCATTTAAATGAATCTTGCTGTTTCAAAACAAACCCTGAGGCGTTTGGATAATGGCCTTCATAACAAGCTTTAGCTTTTGGTTAAGTGCTGAGTCACTTGGTCTAGGTGATATTTGAAGGTCCCTTCCAACTGATCTATTCGGTTCTAAATTTTCCAAAGATACAGAGAGGGCATAGAAAATAAGAACAGATGAAGTTTAGTTGTGAAGAAAGATGGAACATGCAGAATGCCAAAGAACTAAATAGCGAAGGAATTTGGGAGCAGAGGACAAACTCTCCCGAGCTTTGCCTGTCACGTATAGTTTTGGAGTGTTTTTTTTTTTTGTTGTGAGTGGTGGTGGCTTGTGTTGTTTTGTTTGTCTTTTTTCCTACTTTGTTGAGATGTGAGTTTATTTCTGGGTAAGGTGATATGCAAGTGTGAAGAAAGGAGTGTTTCTTAGCTTTCATTTTCAAATAATCATATCTCATATAATCCTAATATAATTTTATTAACAAAGATAAGAAGTTCTAAATTACCAGGCAAAGTAATTGATACAAGTTGAAAAGTAGTTGGATAATCCTTTTAACAATAACTCTTTTAACAAGGGCAGGCTTATTTTCCATCTTTTTTCTTGTGCATTACTTAATTCATTTTTAAAGGCCTGAAGCAGTGAAGCTTCTATCAATTCCCTTGGGTGTGTCTTTTTAATAGTATCATACTCTTCCCTGTTAGGAATATTTTTTTCTGATATTGAGCCAAAAATTATAATCATCTCAACGTACTCCCATCAATCCCCCTATACTACTACTTTTGCACATTTCCCATAATTTTGATAGAAATTTATGCCACTCGATACAATAGTTTGGTTTAGTTTAGTTATATGTTGTTTCTTAGCTAGTCTATATGAGTGAGAAAGGTATTTTTCTTAATTTCTCACATTACTTTGGCTTACCACCATTCTGGGAGAGTCTTACATTTTATTACACTAGTGTGTACCAGGAGAAATACTAAAGCCTTTTATTTTATGCATTCAAAATCATATGTTATTTCTTTATGTGTATCTTTTTATACTGTTTTATGTTGTAAGCCCACGTGAGAGGTGATTCTGGCACTAAAGAGCCTTAACAGCAAGTGCTTTTTCTGAGTCTTATACTAAGGTTGTCCTATGTGCTCAGAAAATGTGTGACCCAAATTTCTGTATTCAGAAGTGATAATTCTATGTACAGCTTTTCGCTTTTGATAGAGTCAATATGGTGTCTTGAATATTTATATTGTATGCAAAGTGAAAGGCAAACTGTCTAGCAGCACTAGCAAACAGTTCTATAACACCAGCTTTTAGCTGAAATCCTTATTCAGGCTGTGGCTTCTCTTCTGACTCTTACACTTGAATCTACTTTCGCTTGCTCAATCTGCTTAGCTGCAGGGATTTTTAGTGATATTAGCTATTTTAATACATCTGGATTAATAACATCTTTACTATAAAAGGAATAGCTTTCAGTCAATCTAAAGGCTTTTCATTACACGTTTTTGTTTTCTAGCAATATTTCTTCACGTGAGTGCTGCTCCACACCAGGGTAGTACTCCTAAAGCAAACATTTATATCAACTAAATTAAGCTTTGTGTCAACATGATAGAATTTGGTTCTATTTTCTCCTCTCTCCTGAATTAAAATTTATACCTGCAAAAGTGTATTCTCTGTTCTAATTTCAGTGATGCCGTGTTTATCAAAACTTCTGTCCTTCTTGTATTTGAGTCAATGGCAATGCTGGCAGGACTTTGTATTGTAGATGTGATTTTAAGGATCACAGAGATGACTGTTCTTAGTATGGTGAATAGAGAGCTCTAAGTAGTGCCCACTTGTCTGTCAGTGACCAAATACTGAGTCATGATATTACTCACATTGTTTTTCCATGCAAAAACACTCACATTGTAAAATCAGTGGATAAATTTTGATGTAGTTTTGTTTTTTCAGAACTCTTGAAATTTTTCTGCACTATGTAGAATGAAACTATGAGAATAAAATTGTTTCTTTTGCTTCTATACAATAGTATCTTAGATTTTCAAAGAGCTTCTTTAGAGCTTTCAAAATTCTTCACTTGTTGATCCACATCATTACAGCTTTTTATGAAGTAGAAAGGTTAAATTGTGCTTTCAGATGCATTTTTGACTGTTAGAATGTGAAATTATATTTAGAAGTCAGTGTGAGATATTTCTAGTAATACAGATATCCAAAAGCCTGATACTAAAGGATAAAGCCAATTTGCAATGGGGTGTTTTAATTAAAAATTAATGTAATTGTTATAAGTATGTGTGTATGTGTTTGTATTTCTGGGTGCAAGGGTGAGTGTGCCTGTATAAAAGTGCCAGATGTGTGAACTGATAGACTTTTGTCCCTCTGTACGGCTTGATCAGAACCTCACTGGTGTTGCTTAGAATCCTGGAGGATCTTGTCCTAAAGCTGCTGGTTCCCTTTGTGGCCTTGAGGTAAAGACAATTCGTGTGGACCATAATCTCCTAAAACGGTATTCTCAATCTGATCTACTCACTTTCAGGGTGTTCTGGGACATATGAAGATGTGTGCATTTTACAGGTCATATCTTCTATTTATGACTTTGAAGCACTTTCCACTGGGGGTGAACAAACCAGCCATGTTTCTCATTACAGTCTGTCAGCGAGGCATTTTCAACATATCATGCACTGTTTCTTCTTTTACTGTTTGTCTTTCCCAACAGATATCAGCAAGAATGATTACTGGTGTTTTCCATTTATGAATTCCATCCTTTTTTTTTTTCTTCTTCTTTTAGCTTAATGTGGACTTCAAAATAATGCTGATCAGTGGGTTTCAGGTAGCAGCCTAGGGAATTTCCTCAATTTGTTGTTCATTGAATTCCTTCATTTTTAGATACGATCTTTCTACATCTTAAGCTATTTTTATGACAAACTGGAGCACTTGTCCATTAATAACCCACTGACAACATGAAGACAGTGAATTTTTAAAATGTGACAACTGAGATTCCCTTCCAATCTGGTTCCAAAAAGTGAAAGTTAAATATTTTTTACTCAGAATTATAAAACATTGCTTTCATTTAAAAAGGCATGTGACATAGTAAGATAAATTTTATATTATAAGGTACTCTAGAATGAATTGGTAATGACGCTTGCAACTGTTAATTTTTTTTTCCTGAGTCCCTACCATGCATGTGCAAACAGTTTTTATTAGCTAAATAACGCTGTCAGAACTTTTATTTTCTTTCTGAAGCCTAGAGAAGATATTTTTAAAATGAATTTTTATTCCTTTTTCATTTGACTTTGCCAGTAGGGACCTCTGTTCAGTGTTTCATCCAAAGAAGACACCTTTGACAGTATGGTTGCTCTTCCCCTACAAGCACACTGCCTCTGTGTCATCACTGAATTAGAGCCTAAGTTTTTCTGTTGTCCTTCAACCCCTGAACTTCTGGCCTGAAGGCAAGAATATTACTAGCACAGCTCTGCTGAAACAAAAAGCAGAGAATGCAAATATGAAACTGTGTGGGACCAGTCAAAACTAAGCGTTTTGTACATTTTCCACTTAAAAAATAAAAGACAACGCTTTCATTTGAAGCTTGAGCTTAACTTTAGGCAGCTTGAGCTTGTTCAGTGACCCAGGAACAAATACCATCATCCTATTAGTACCCGCAATGTGAGATAACCATACCATGACAGTCTCTTGAACTCCTGTGTACACATATGTTTTGAGGAAAGTGAAAATAATGTGTTTTCATTTGGTTGTTTTTGTTTTTTTTTCCGAGGAGTGTTTCTGCATGGTGACAATTATGATTATTCCAATCCATTAAAAATAATTTTAAAAAATCTTTGTGGCATACATAATGGATCCACAGACAGCAATAGTAGAAATCATCCAAAATAATATTACAATATTGCATGTTGGAACATGTATCTTTCAGTCTCCTTCGTACTGAATGAAACCATTACAAGGATGTGTCAGCACAACTAAGGTAGCCTGGATTTTCTTAAGTAAAGCTTTTCTCCATGAATTTGTTCAAGAAGTGTAATGCTTTCCTATCCACAAAATTATATTAAATTAATCTGCAGGTTTAAAATTAATCAGTGTGCAGCCCAACAGTCATTTCTCAGTCACTTCCCAATGTTTACCTAATAGATTTCTATCATATTCCCTGTCTTTTCAAGCTGAAGAATCATATTCTGCTCTATTGTTTGTTACATAGAAACCTGTGATCCATACCAGTTGCAGCTCTCCACACTTCTGTTAGTTTTGTTGTGTATCCTTTTGCACAAGGCGAGAATCAGAACTGCTTGTATTCTCACAACGTGCTGTGGCATAAGATTATTTTCGTTCTTGTTCTATGCACCTTTTCTAATAATGCCTAAAATATGGTCTGCTGTTCTGACACTGATTTGCTGTTCAGATGTTGTTTCCATAGGGCCTTCTGCTATTGCAGTATCCTCAACAGGCAACTGGAATCATGGAATTATTAAGTTTCAAAAGATCATGCAGTCTAACCATCCACCTACCACCAAGATTGCCCACTAAACCATGTCCCTAAGTGCTACCTACCCTCTCCTTAAACACCTCCAGGGATGGTGACTTTACCACCTGTTCCCTCCAGTCCTATGTTAGTCAGCCTTAGGAGTTAATACAAGAACTATAGAGAACAGTATGGGGTAATATTCCACAGACGCTGAGAGACCTATGTCTGTGTGTTTTGTTTTCCTTTGGATGTGAAGATTTGGTCCAACAGGGATGATAGTGATGTAAACACTGCAGAAGGATCTTTGCACCATTCAGTAAAACCAAAACTATGACGAGTTCTTGTATACAGAGGCATTATAATGCTAGTTAGGGTTAGGAAGTACAACTTCCCATTTACAGGCTCTCAAAGAAACTGCTGCAGTGTTCGTCTGAAATCCAGATTCTCTGGCACATGTAAAGTGGTAGAAAAATTATGACATGTATATAAAGTAAACAATATTTAAATGGTCATAATACTTGGACCAAATTTATTGTGGGTGTCTTTCAATTGCCTGGAAAGAATTTGTCATAAATTAATAAGCCTAAAATCAGTCATGTAAAACGAAGGTGCTGAAGTCAAATTTAGACTCAGTTTTCTGTTAACTGTGTGGTCTTATTTTCCAAAATATTCTACATATGAACCTTAAAAAAAAAAAAAAAAAGGTGTTATGCTAGTGAAATTAAAATCCAAGATCTCAGATTTCTGCTCTTGCCTAGCGTAGTGCTGCAAAATAGTTGTGAAGGTGATGATTTTTGTTCTTAGGAGCTCCTAGCATTACTGGATGAGTGAATGTTTCTATCAAGACTACTTTGGTATTTTATCTATGTCCAGGAGTTTAGGTTGTCTGATTTTAAAGAAGTTGGCACAGGTCTTGATTGAAATGGAAAGTTGGCAATGAGTGAAGAAGGATGAGACTCTCCTTTTTTCTTTTTTTTTTTTTTTTTTTTTCTTGTATTCTGTCTTGCTTTCAGCATTAAGCAATAGCGAGCATGCTCTTAATACTGGGTTCTCCCAATAGTTTATTGTTCATGTAACAACACATGCTCTCTTCTTCCCAACCCATAGCAAAGATCGGATTTCTAAGGTATTCCCTTTCTTCTTCCCTGGTTTTGATATCAAGTATATTATGTTGGGCTTTGAAATACATTTTTTGATAGCTGTTTTATTATTTTTGTTATTTTAAGAGTATGTATTTGTCAGTCTAAAATAATTTGTACTCATCCCTCGAATCCCATCACTTTAGGGAGGTGGGAGGTTGAAATAAAAGAAAAGGGAAAATGAAGGTATCTGTTTCATGAGGTCCTGGTTTTCAATTTAAGACTTTTTCAAAAGACAAAAATTGATTCCTTGCTAGGTTATATTATTTTAAGTTTGAGTTCTATCAGCCAGTTAATAAAGGCAATTATCAAATAACTAAGCTTTGGTAATAATTAGATGCAAAACATACAAACCCTAAACAGAGAAAAACAGTTGACATACACTTCAGAATTTTTACTTCTGCATGTTTATATCATAAAGATTAGAGCAGTGTAGTCATCTGAGGAAGAAAATCAATCTAGTGCTTAGTAGTATTGTACCTAGATACATATGCTCTCAATAGATAGCCAAATTTATTTTAATTCTGATTTATCAATTTCTTAAATATGGTTCTGGAAAGACATTCCTATTACATTTAGCTTAAATTTACTTCTTACAGAGCCCTGTATTTATGTTCAAGAAAAGGTACAGATATGCTCAAAAAACCCAGTCTAGAGTTTGAATAGATGCAACACTTGTGTGTATACTTAAAATGAAACAGGTTTTTTTCACATAAGTTCTGAGGCAATAATAATAATGATAAATCTAACATTTAATTGTCTTGTTTGTTTGGTTTGTATTTAAATGGTTGTTATACCTGTCTGGATAAAACAGTGTGATGTTTTCTTCATTCAGACAATTTCCTGGAATGCTGCAATACTTTGCACAAATTCTGTCCTGTTAGTTCAAGTGAAAATTCTGCGTATCGTATAATCTTCTTATTTAAAATGTTGATGGAAATGGTTTGCTCAGCTGTTATGACCTTTATCCTTATGAAATGTATAGCGTCTAAATGATTTGAAGCCACATCATCTCTGCAGATTTCCTATTGTACATTGTAGCAATGTCAATGCCTGCAGAGAAATAAGCATTCCTTCACCAAGAATTCTTGATGTAAAATACATAACGTGCACACTAGAAGATTTGCTTTGTATACTTTGTATATATGCATTTTTTAAAAAATATACATGATTCATTCCTTTCTGCATTTTTCCTAAGTGCTCAGTAACAACTTAGTAGACTTTCAAGCTTATGTTGAAATAATGTTTAGCCAGAATTCATGAACATTATCCTCGTTCATAACAGAAAATGAAATAAGTAGATTAGAAGGAAAATTACCTATCAAGTACTGCTATTTTCATTTTGTTCCACAATGGCTTTGGATACTGAGATTATAACAATAGTTCAGGTTTAAATGTCAGCTTAGAAATCATTCTCTAAATGGTTTGAGTTCTCAAAAAACTTTTTTTGTTCCCCTGAAGATAAACAAAATCTCACACCTGAAAATTGTACTGACCCTACTTCCACTTATGGACTTTGTCTTGCAAAATTCTCAGCACTTTTCCAAGTCTAATGACACTCTTATACATCTGGTTAATTGAATTGCATTAATGTTTGATTTTAGTAGAGTTTTATAGATGCACACATTTGCTTTGCTTGATTATGCCTGTTTGCTCAGTATGAAGCGCTGTACGAGAAAAGTGATTTGCACAGAATGGGGATATAGAAGGGTACTCAAACTATGGGGAACTTCTTTCTAATAATGGGCAGTAATTCCTAGACCTGTTTTTTCTCCCCTTCATTTGCCTTTGCCCGTGTACCTTCATTTGCCTACTTCAGAGTAGTATATCTTTATAGATCAGAGGAACCCAAGGTTGCTACTTTTGTGATCAGCACTTTTCATATTAAATATTTCTGTCTGTTAATTAAGCAAATTTCCTTACATTATCGTTGGCTGTTTGATGAATTTGACTCATGTCATTTGCACAATTCATGGCATTGTCAGTAGAATGTCTGCTGCAGGACTGAGATTTTTCAAATTTTCGGTTTCTGTGAAGTAGTACAAAGGCTGCCTTTTCTGTAAGTATTTGTAGAACTGAAATAGTTTAAATGATACATCCACAAGAAAAGGTAACTAGAGCTTTTCTGTTAACTAATACGTGACAGATACGATTAGTAATCCTTTTAGGAGAGAGACAGTGTCCCAATATTTCCCTTTTTCATAATGGGCTCATCGGTATGTCAAATGAATATGGAAGTAGGAAGCAGGGAACAGCATTTTACACTTTTAATACATAAACACATAATCATACTGTGTTATAATTTTGTTTTACTTAAGCCCATAAGAACCCAGGTAAAAAATAACGGCATTTAGAAGTAGTTTCCTCTGCTTAACCGTCTCCAAGGGAGGAATCTCTAAATTAGTTTCTCCCCCCTACCCCCAGCAAACATGCAGCCCTTTATGCTAGTCCCATTAATGTTCGGTAATAAGTTAGTCTTCAAATATCAATAAGATGATGTGGTCTTGATGGAAGTTAAATGTCCCTAAATCCTATGAATTGATCTGCAGGAGCTGTTTTCCACATGAGTGGTGCCTTCACCCAGGCATACATCCGCAGAACGGTGGAGGTCAGGGTGATGAAGGAGGAGCGGGCTTGGCGGCACACATGCACTCTATTCCTGACAGTGTCTTGCTTCAGCAAAGGGAAGTGAAGCGCGTATACCATGCTCAGTGGCATTTCCAAATGCAGCTCAGCTGGGGGCCTGTGCTTATTGCATCAGTGGCACATACTGAGAAAAAAAGGAAATACATAATTTTGTCAAAGTAGTAGATCACAATCTCCCCCTCCTCCTTGAAAATCATCACCGGCACACACTAATAGCTCTAATAGATACAGATTTTATGCATATTTCAGTCACAGCAGTATTTCTAATGCATATGTGAAAGGGTCCTTAATTTATGTCTACCAACTGTGTGGTGCCCTTCTTTTGGGTAATGTCATCATCCTAATGGTGTTTCTATTATACTCAAAGGTAGCAAATGAGGCTTATTGCAGGAAGGTAATTGATTTTCACTGAGTGAAAATGTAAATAGCCATAAGAAATCCCATGAAAGACAAGCAGTTTAAAATTGCCTGAAAAAAAAAATTCATATACATTACTTATTGGTTTTAGTACCTGTAAAATGTTTCTTATTTTAGGAAACCCACAATGACTGTATTTCACATTATTTTATTTCAAATTGAAGTAAAAATTGTGGAATTTAGATGATTTTGTCTTTACCAGTTTGACTGTACGTTTTATGAAAATTACTATCGTGTTCAGTAAGGGTGCTTCATTTTGTCAGGTTCCTCTGAAGTGGAAACACTGTGAATAAAATTCCTGACATAGAAGAGTAAAGAAAAATGGTCTGGGATTTCAGTAGTAAGAGGTACTCATTTAATGCACCCTCTACGTACATTTTCAGCGTGAGCTTTCCTTTGCGTCTGAAGGGTTACTGGGGATGGTGCAGTTTATTCAGACCTCAGGATTCCTGAAGAACGTGCGAGTTAAAAAGAAAATGTGCCCATGATGTTCAGCATGCATCACAGCTATCATTTTAGAGAGTTGTTTTAGGTCAGCAAAAACAGCCACCTGTGGTTGTAGTCTTTCTGTGCATTTTGCAAAGTGTAGGGGTCTTTTTGTTGTATTTTAACTGAGAATATCGTCTTCCCATGGTTTTCTGCGTTCCACAGTGTGCTCCTGATTGCCAAAGTGATACCTGCAACTAAGGGCAGAGCTGATTAGATGCACATTTATCTCATTTTAATATTGCACTGAGTTTAAAGTTACGTGTTTTTTATGATCGAGGACTGATGGCAGTAGCTCATTTTTCTCCCATGAATAAACTGATTTTCAAATCTCCCAATGAGTAAATGACCAGGAAATCCTGCACACTTTAAACCCTGCTGGCTACAGCCATTATCTCCTAAGTCATAGTTTTGTCCCAGCATAATTGTTTGGAGGTTTTTGTCCTGTAATTATTATTTTCATAACAAAAAAACGCTCTACAAATAATTCAGTTTGTTCGGAATCAGAGCACTTTAGATTTCCTAACTAATGAGTTTATTCTTCCGCATTTTGCCTGTAGGAAAATAAAAAGCCCCATAGATATTTCCCTACAACTAGAGAGCTGAGAATTCTCTCAGGGTTTCAGTGTGGAATAACGATGCTACTATTAAAGATAGATGTAGAAGATCTTATTTTCAAAGGGTCTACAAATGGCACTGTAATTAGTTCCTTTAATTGGCCTCCGCATTTAGTATTTTTCTGTAGATGTTTTGTATGTTTTTGTTGAGGTATGTAAACACAGGTCAAGCTTTGCCTTTTGCATAAACGCAAAACAAAGGAGAACGCGCTCTAATTTTGTAAGAACAGAAAAGTTTTCTTAAAAATATATTTAATATTCATAATCAATTTTATGGAATTTACTTGCTGGAAAAGTGCCTATGGATTTTAGGCAGTAAAACCCAAACTGATTGTTTTCTGTTGTGTTTTTTTTTTTTTTAATAGACAGAAGAAACAAATCTGAATTACACTTTCTGTCTGTGCAGTTTCTGGTTGCCTGCTCTTGCAGATCTTGAAGCTGTGCCTCTACTAATTTGAGGATACTGTTAACAAAGCTAACAAGGAATGTAATACCTAACAAAAGGAAAACTGGTGTGCTGAAATATTCCACTTTTCAGAGGAAAAAAGATGCATGTCTCAGGCAAATATTTTGCAAAATCCTCTATCTGTTCAGTCTAAATTTATAGCTGCATTACATAGCCATAGGTTTCACTGTTTTAATTACTGCAAGCTAACTAAGTCTGGCATCCATTTCTTTTTCCTTAAAAACTAAAAGAGTAGCTGGCAATAATGTAATTCTGTAGCTGAGGTTTGGATCTGGAAACTTGAATACTGGTTAATTGAGAGTATTTGAAACTTGAATCCAAATGCTTTTAAAAAATCATGCCATTTTGTTGTTTGACACTAATTTTCTACCCAGCATGTATTAGCAATGACTGAAATTAGCTCCCAGTGAATTATAGTTAAGTTATTTTATGCCATCTGCAAGGAGTTTCTGATGGCAGCGCTGTCTTTTTTTTTATTATTATTAATTTAATTCACTGAGAATTTAGAGCTCATGGAAGGTGAATTTGACAGCATTGCAGGCCTCCTGCTTCGCAGCACTTACGCAGCATCATAAGTGGAATTTCCACTGCTGCAGGGCTTAGCCATGACCTAGAGGTACAGATTCAGCTTCCAACCTGGTATACATTCTTACTGTTTCTCTAAACTCCACTACTTCAACAAATTGGCAGTTTACACCAAGTGAGGATCTGACCACTTTTGCAAAGTAGAAGTGAACTTTATGGGGTTGTGAAATCCTAACCAGACAAAGTCAGTGCAGGTTAGTTTGCCTTTTACTTGTGTGAAACCAGGATCATATACCTCATGTACTGCTTGGAGCAGCAAGAATCCCAGTAGCACCAGGTCTGGTTGCAAGTCTTGTTGTACAAGTCACTAGAAACTGCACACTGAATCTATGCAACTACATCTGTGCTTTATACTTAGTGTCTCTTCTCAGATAGCATCTATCAGTAGAGTACCTTAAGTCTTAAATAGTACAATCAAGAAATAGTCAGGATGCTTTTTGTCTCTAATTTTATTTTTAGCCTAAGGTTTCAGAAAGTTAACTTTTCTATAAAACTCGCGTGTGCTAAGTTGTTGTTATTATGTGATACTTAATGCACACATTTTGTACTGCATTATCTATTATGAACCAGTAGTCTTCTAAGGGGTGTTGAACATACTGAGATCTGGGAAACAGAAGCGATACTCTGAGAATTGAACATACTGTTTTCTATCTTGGAAATTTGAGATTGAAACACGATAGTATGAAATTACAACGTAACGTTGTATGCTTTTGGATCAGGACCTTTGTCAGACACGTAAATTTGCTGTGCTAAGTTACAGGCAGTGTCTGAACGTCACCATTTTCCACCCCTTATAAAGAAATTAAATTATGGTGGATAGTTAATATTCATAAGAAGTCACCAAAGAGATGATTTGCTTCAGAATAAATATGATTGAATTAGAAATGCACAGCACTGATACCCTGACCTCAAGTAAATGAGTTTCTTATTTATACAAATGTGCTTAGATATACTACTCTGTTAGTCTGTTAATTGTGTCCGTATATTAAGTAGATATGTAACTTTATTCCAGACTTAATTGAAAGGTTTTATATGGAAAAATGAGAGGGGAATGGCAGTTCATTCAGACTTTTGAAGAAACTAATCAGCATTTTAAAAAAGGAAATTGCTTTCTATAGAGTAGATGTATTATTTTTAGGGCTTCAATTTAAAAATGATTGCAGATTTTAAACTTTTGTTAGGAAGTAACGTTAAGCTCTGGAGATGCTGTTTCTTTACTATTGTTCTGCAGTTAACATTTCTAAGCTCTGAAACAACTGGTAAAGTGGTTGAAGTAAGTAAATAAGTAATAAAAAGCACATCAAAGTAGTTATGATGAGACAGCCAGATGGCAGAGAATTGCAGTTCTTGCTGTAATTTTATCAAAATTACTATTGTCATGGCATGTTAGTTTTCATAAGAATTTGTACAGTCACTGATCTTATACAGACAAATTAATTTCAGGTTCTCTCATGTGTAGTCACATAACAGCTATACTTGAGCATGCACAAAGGAAAATTAAATAATCATAGTCACATAAACTTGAAAAGCGGCACAATTTCTTAAGTTTACCATTCCATAACGTCTTGGGATCAGCGATCATTTTTCTTGTGGTAGACTCAATTTGATCTACAGCAGTTCTGCCATTATATTGTTTCTGCTGCATTTAATCTTCATTATGAAAAGATAGAGTATCATCTAATAGGGTAGAATTAGTAGTAATGTGCAAGCATTGTAATAATTCCTGGGAGTTGTATCATTTCATGGAGTTTCATACTTTTTCCTCTCATGAAACTACTGGGATGAAAAAAATTGAGCCACTTAAGTTTCATAAATATGTTATCATTACATGTTTTCCTTTTGGTATAGCATATCCCATCTCCTATAAAGGATTGCAGAGGAGGAAAGAATGAGAATTGCATATTGTGAGTACAGAATCATATTTTGATCTAAATCTCCTGTAGGATAATGGCAGGCTTGAACTGTTCATTTTCTATCGCTGTGCAGCCTGAAACAGAAAGCCCCATGGCAGCAAAATATGGTCACTACAGAAATCAAAGTAAGGAAGTGTTATGACAGCTTTTTTCCTTTTTTTTTTTTTTTTTTTTTAAATTATGGTGATAAATGATTATGGTGCTGAAAGCTTGGTAATAATACAAAACACAACAAATGAGCCTGAAATTTCTGCGTTGGTGAAATTTTATTGGCTTCAATCATTCCTAAATTCAAATTATCTAAAAAAAATATTAATACTGTAATGGAATTACTGAATTAAGACTTCTGACTGTTGCTTTGAACTTTAAACATCTTTTCCAAAATTTAAACTCTTGGGCATATACTCCCTATTTTTGTCAACAAGTACAAAAGCAACTGAACACAATAATCCACTGTCAGTTGTAACACACAAAGCTCTTGACCCAGAAAGAAGCAGTGATTAATTAGAATTGGGCGTGTCTTGGTGTAGTTTATATTATGCTGACAAAATGAAGTTGAAACTGTATTTTTCTCATAAATTGACATGGTACTTCGTTGGCTGTTTTGGTTGCATTTTTCTTTGCAAACTCCTCATTGCTTCAGAGACATTCTTTATCTGTAGAGATTTTCTTTTGGGCATTTACTGTATGAAGAGAATGAGAATATCACTGTGGCTATTGGAGAATAGTAATTTTTAAAAAAACACTCCAGACATGAAACATTAACTGAAACCAAATGCAAAAAGATGTGGTTGTCAGCAGATTACTCTACATGGCATTAATTAATATTTGAAATGCAAAGGAATCCAACTTGAGAGAAGAAGAGAAACACATACGTGTTTGAAAGCATAAGAAATATATATGAATACTTATTTTTCAAATGTTTATTCAAATACATATTCTAAGTTTAAAACCAGTATAAGGATCTGTATTTAGTTCTACTTCTTTGAGCTGGTTTTCTTTTCCATTCCTGCGTATGAAATTTCTCCCTCTGCAAGCAGTCAAACTAGGCTCTGAGATTCTTGCTGGTGGTTCTCACTGATGCTACAGTACTCCACTAATAAAAAGACATTTGAATCGCTGACATTTGTTAAGTCCCAATGTCTTTGGATGGACTCTATTGTCATGATAATGTGGCACAACACAATGGAAACATGTTGGAAAATCAGATTGTTTCCACATAAGCAGTTTTTAATCAACACATCTGAGAGAACTTTATTATGGAGTTGAATATGGGACTATAGGAAGTTTACTAAAGTAGACTTGAACTGAAGTTGAAGAATTGCCTCCTACGTGGATCTTTGCAGTGCTCCAGGGTGAAATGGTTCTCACAGAAAGCAGCTTTATTGCCCTATACCTTGTGCAGTTCATTATATGTTCTGCTTGTGATATTTACTTCACATTACTGTGGTCTCTAATCTGCAAATTACCTGCGAGAGGCACGTGCACTCAAAAAATTATTTACTACAAATTTTGCAGCCCCACAAGGAGGCTCAAAATGAGAAAGTTAATAATTCTCGCATTGAAATTCCACTTGTATATTGAGCTGATGGCATATCTTCTTGAGATTTTACCCACAAATGGAAAGCTGAAATTACACTGTAAAGTGAAGCTGTATTCAGCCACACGTTAATCTTATGTATATTTATGGAGAAAAAAAAAAAAAAGGAAAATCATTCTAAGAGTAATGACAATGATCTGATAAGATTAGCTTAATGTAGAATAACAATAAATAGGCAAAACCTACTAATGTGATGGAAACAGATACTGCTTGACAAATCTATCACGAAATGGAATAGTTGAAAACTAGTATAGAGAAACCTGGAGGGAGGGAAGATCAAAAGAGAAAAGAAAAAATTAAGCAAGTAATAATATTAGCAGCTGGAGACCAGAACAACAAAAAATAATAAAAAATAAAAAATAAAAAAATAAAGCAGCATTCTGCTGAAAAGCTGCTGTTATCAAGATACAGTTTTTAATGTGGCTAAAAATCATGCTTAACAACAAAAACAAGATTTAATTCATTATGAAAATTCCCAAGAGCCCTGAACTTCTTGGAAATTGCTGGAAAAATAGTTTTTAAACTAGTACTTCTCTCCTTTTAGGATGTGAAAAATTGAAATAACATACATCATGTGCAAATGCATTGATCTGTTGTATAGCAGATATAAGATATTGGTAATTGTGCAATATAAACAACAGTGAACAACAAATTCTTAGTATATGAGACAGAGATCTAACGGAGTATCCCCAAGATTTTCTTGGATACTAATTCAATAGTTGTATTTGTTTTGTCTAGGTAAATGCAGAATGTTAATTTATTTAGGCTAATCAATATGATCTAAAAAAATCAGAGGCAGGGTCTGCAATATGGTTGACTTCTACTTTGTCCCAAAGAATCATGAAGAAGTCAACTCATGCATATTTAATTAAGGGTTCATCAGCAGAACACGTTACAGGGTTGAGCCTTATATGTCTCCTTTGTATTGGTGTATGTGTTTGGTGTTTTGACTAACCTGGTGAAATTACTCATGTATTCTCTGTTTTCTACATCTTCATGCTGTTGCTCAGTGAGGCTAAAGATACAAATGTTTTGCCTTCTTTAAGGATCAGATTGCGGTGCTTTGCAATTCCATTCGAAACTAGTTGAAAAAACTTAAGTATAGGGTAGAGCACATCGGGAGATCTGAAGTAGATGTTTATTGCTATTTCTTTTTGAATGGACATGGAAAATCCATGTCCAATTGTGAAGACTGCTTGGGTTATACCTCTTGGTGTTGCTTCTCAGTCAGCTCGGTTAATTAGCAAGCAAAAACAGCACACCTTTTCAGTGCTCTCCTTCCTTCAGGAGTAACCTCGAGTCCTAACCATGACTTGGAGAGAGTGGATGATTTCCTGTGTAATTCAAAAGTCTTTATGCAACACTATTCATTAGCTTAGTTTTGTTAATGGATTTATTTCAAATATTCTTCTGAGCAAGGGGATCTGCATTATTTTAAATAGCAGACTAGACACAAAATGGCAGGAAAAATTCTCCAAGAAAATATACATTTTAAACAGAACTGTAGAGAGATGTGTACATTAAAAACAATTAACTGAGTTGCAAAACTGGTGATTAAAAATGCACGTGTTGTCTTCCTAAAACAAAGCTATATTGATACTGAACTGCTTGTGTATTTCTAGAGGAGCAGGATTTCTGGCCATCATTTATGGAACTGACTTTGTGTTTGTTAGCTGTCTGCCCCCCAGCTCTTCCTGCTGGTGTTTCTGAGAGCAGCAGGGCAACTGTCAATGGTGATCAAACTTTCTTCAAAGAATCTTGTATTCTGAAAAAGAACAGCCAACCTCTGCCAATGGACAGTTCCCTGGAGGAGAACACGAAGTTGCAACAAATAATGTCACTGATAAAGAAGTTAAGGAAAGTGTTGGAAGTGCATTTTAACTGTACTGCTTTTTGACATGTTCTGTGTCAAAAGTATGCGGACAGTTCTTTGCACAT
>JAOWBP010002559.1:1501981-1523600 GCA_028571105.1 Tragopan temminckii
GTGTTGGAAGTGCATTTTAACTGTACTGCTTTTTGACATGTTCTGTGTCAAAAGTATGCGGACAGTTCTTTGCACATAACATGCACTAAACTTCTAGGAGGTTTTTGCCTTTCGTGTGCAAACATATTAAGTTTATTGGTCTATGGGTTAAAATATTTTTTTAAATATTCTCTTGTTTTGGTTTTGTTTTGTTATAAACAAAGGAGGTCTTTTTTTAAACAAAGGTCGTTTAAGAAAAACAAACACAAAAATTTAAACAGCTTTTTTTATGTCAAAATGATCACTGTTTTGTCTGGATGTATATAAGCATTGTACCCAGTACTGATCATTAGTTATTCCAGAATAACCAGTTTGAGATGTTATGGAGTTTTTAGCAGAACCAAAGACCAAAGCAATGGACAGTGGGGTAGAAATGATCCCCATGGTGTGCGTGCATTATACTTTAGTGACCTTGTGGCCAGCTACAGATTTTATGGTTGCTGTTCCTGGGGGAAGAATATTTTTAGATATGTTAAATGAAGCATACTAGCATTGTTTATTCTTTAAAAGACCATAAGTATGCATAGCACTTTACAAAATGTGTAGCAAAGCAAAGTTCCTGCCCTTGTAAACATCTGATGCTTAAAAAATCCTGCAATTGTGTAGACTAACTAGCAACTACAGGGAGACAGCAGAGAGAAGGGTGAAAAATATTGCTTTCTTTCATTAGATACACTAAAATCAATACATAATTAGTGTTATGTTTGCCTAGTGGAATTATTTTTATTAGGACCGAAAGACTCTTTTCTGGTCCTTGTGCCGTTCTCCCTGACACAAATAAAAGGGAAGAAGTTTCCTCTGTAGACTGACCGCATATGAAATTGACCATTGAATTCTTTGCAGCAAGGCTTCATCACCAGTTTAAGAGACAATTTTTGTATATTTTCTTCTGCTGAGACAACACCCTGAATCATTTACAAGGTGGCACGTGCCATCCCTAAATGAGATCTTAATGCGCAGATATACACTTCAACCTGTAGAGTAAATTTTTCAATTTTATTTTAGGCTGTCGTGAATGCCTGCGCTTACTCACTTTTGTTGCTTTATAACTTGTCACAACACAACTTCTGGGCCCTTAGGCAATCCAGAGTTAGACAACTACATATCCTGAATTCACTGACAACAGCGTCTGTTTCCTAAGAAGTCCCCAGTCATTTTTTTTAGCCACTCAGATTCTTAAATTTAGTATTTCTAACTTTAAAAGCATGATGTGTTTCTTCTGAAAGTGCCTGAGGCATGTTAACTTCTGAGTAGAACGCTCTTTGATGTGCAACCTCCTCTACACTTGGAGTCATGAGATAGCTACCACAATGCCCTCCTACTGCCAACATGATATGCAGTTATGACATATTCTAAGGAGTCCCCCAGAAATACTTAGGTCGTGCCCCCAAATCTATACCATATGTTTTTCTGCATGTTTGCAAGTTGCTTTTTCTGGTTGCTTACTTAATTGTTTTCATAAAGTAATAATACTTCATTTAACAGAAGGTATCTGCCATTTCTTCTAGTGCTTTCTTACAGATTTTGCAGTAAACATAAGATATTCTAATTAAGAAAAGAAAATATAGGACATCTTTTGTAAAATCCACAGAACCTAAGACAAACAGATTCTTAAAGTTTTCTATTATGCTTTTTAGGCTTTTTGGGTCAACAAAATAGACAAAGATAAAGAAAATAACTCTGAAAAAAGCCTTTAGAATTGGTAGGTTTAATTTTGTGCAGGCATGATACATACAGTGGTGATAGAGGGTACAATTTCTGAAGTGTTTTAGAATCAGTTAAGTATCTGGACGGTGTGTTTATCCTGTAAATAGGAAATTCCTTCAAGTTCTACCCTTTTTCTTTTATTGGCAAAAGCAATTATAGAGGCATTAAGTTACTTCTTACAGCACTTCTATATCTGTTTTGCAATGAAACAGCAAGATGCTTATTAAAGTATAGGTCTCAATTTCTAAGTGGCTTCTCTTTGAACTTCTAAAGGATAAATATGCATTCTTTGTAGTATACTATACTTGTACATTTAAATTAGATTTTTAAAATATATTTTTAACTGAAAATTGTTTTCAGGCTTCTGAACTTCTGTCTGTTGCACGTGAAAACAGAGAATTCTGCATGCAAAGAAGGCTCTTCGAGATCCATCTTGGATATTTTGATTTTCATTTTGTAGTTCGGATGGATTTGACACAAAAGACAAAGTCGATGGATTTGATAAAACAATCTTAATGCAGAACCTGTAGTAATTAGTTGTTCTGTCATGAAAAACATTAAAAGTTTATAGGGACAGTATTCAGCAAACATTAGGAAACTTGCCAGACCAAGTGCACTGGCAGACTGCTACCAGGCAAAGGTCCAGTCCTTGTGGAAGCTCTGAACTGAATCCATCTGTTTCAAGTCAAAGTGAGGAATAATCAGGTGGAAACACTTCTTCCTGCTTTTGTTAGAGAGCGTAGCTCTTGTTAGTGAGCTCTTTAAGCTTTTGCCATGTTTGATAAAGGACACGTTTGGATTGCCTACCAAATATATGTTGCTTCTGTTCAGCTTCTACAGAGTGTTCCCAAACTCATAGAGATCCTGAAACAAACACACAAGGAATCTGACTTGTCTGCGTGCAGCTACCAAATGCTTCTTAAAACAACTTGTCCTGTGTGTAAGGAGTATTGACCTTTTTTTCATTTTTGTTCCAAGGATCAGTATGAAAAGGTGGAAAAGGAGCTAATGTTTGAAGCAGACTTCTCATCTTCCTTTGTCTGGAGTAACCTCAGAGTAGTCATTGGACTATAGAATTAATTTTCTTTTGTAATTTCTTCATAATTTTCACTTCTGTTGTAATTTTCATCCTTCTGTGAACATTGGCTTCCTGGCCGATCGCATTAATCAAGAAGAGCTCATGATGTTCAGGCGCTCGTGATATAATGATTTCACAGAGACCAGGCAGCTCATTTGATTATAGAAAGAGCTTATTATTATTATTTGAATAACTCATCCAACCATTCATTTAATTTGAAAGGTCCAAAGCCTAAGTGCTCTCAAGTTCAGGGTCTGCCTGGATGAATCAAACTGTATGCCAGGTTTGAGGTACTAGAATTATGGAATTACTGAGGTTTTGGATAATTTTCTTAGGTGTGTTTTTCACGATCATTTTCTCTTAATTCTAAAGCTGTAATGTTTTTGTGTTCTGCTTTTGTTAAGAACATCTTATTCCCTACATTTCGTACTGCTTGTGGTTTGTTAATAAAGATCTACAGTCTGTCTGCTAGAAGAAATGGGGAAATAACTTGGCAGAGTGTATGACTTTTACAAATTAGCGTTTTCTGTTCGTGGTTACTTCTAAAGAGAAATGGGTTTGTGGGTCTTTCATAACCTCAGACTGGACACTCAAATCTACACATGATGTGCATGACTGATCCCAAAGTTTAACTGCTTTTGAATTGATCATAAACTATTTGATGCTACTGTTACTACAACAGGGAGCAGAGATTAACTTTGAAGGAGTTGACCAAAGCAGCTCTTGTGTGGTAAACTTACATATAGCAAACAGGTTACATATAACAAACAGGTGTGCTAGCCACTATCTAGGACAAATTACTGCTGACATAGAATTTGATTTTCTGTAAAATATTTTAGCTTTGAACAGTAAAACATTCGAGCAAAAATTAATTTCTCTGCATGATATGGAGACTAATAAAACAGATTTCTCATAGAGCTTTATAATTGGGGCTTCTACTGGTAATGTAGGTCTAATAGCTCTAATCCCTTGAAATGTCTATCAGACTATTGTAAAAATGATTTAAATAATTTTAAAAATTATCTAAGTTATAGTGTTGTTCCAGTGTGGAAGGTACCACATCCTAAGCCGCATAAATTTAATTATAACTAAAGCCAATACTTGCACAGAAATCAGTTAGTGCTACGCAGTGTGGAATGCTAAAAATTGGCAGATTCCAGCAAGGAAATACTCAAATATATTTCCCATACTCTACGCTGCTAGCTTTCTAGCATAGTTTCAAGTGAAATGTGGTGCAGTAGTCCTTTCAGTAATGGTAAAGGCAGAGAGCAATGCTGCAAATTGACAATATTATGCAAAGTCATTAATGTCATTCCTAGAGAACGTTCAAAGGAGGAATTGAAACAAAGAAGGTATGGAGTCCGAAACAGCTTTGACATGGGCTGAACACGCTCTATAATATTTGATACTTTTTTACATGCTTATCCTGTTTACAATCCTTCCTCTTTGATCTGCAGTAATTATCAGCGTGTTTAGCCCCTCCTGCTAAAAGGAAGATTTAGAAATGAATGCCTCATTCGTCTTCAGTGTCTTAATTATACTGCAGGGTAAGCAAGCATGCTTCATGTTCTCCATTTAATTTTTCAGGTTGGAAAATGCTAGCCTTCTGCAAAAGAAAGTGGTGTTTGTAATTCTAGTCAGTGAAGCCCTGAAACTTCCCTACGGGTTTTCACGGGCCATTGGGAGCAAATGCCCAGTTTGCCGGTCAAAATCCACAGCACTGCTAGAACCTATGTACATAAAATCTGACGTGCTCCATTGAACACTGTATACCTCCTGTCTTGTTTTGACATTTACTCTGAGTGAAACAGCCAAATCAATCTAGATCAATTCAATCCTTTCTGGGTGGAAATCAAGCTGTTCAACTCTGTTACTTGGTAAAAATTTGCAACACTCAAATGTATGTAATTTCCTTTAACTTGGAGCCCCTGGACACTGCAGAGAAAGGGCAAAAAAAAAAACAAAAACCCTAAAAATACAGGTTTTAAAGCTAATGCCCAAATTCTCTGTTTAGATTCAGCTGGTGCATGTGTGAGAAAAGTTTCTTTTACACTGAAAATGATATTGGTAATTGCAGCAGTGTCTAATATTTTTGCGGAATGGCCTTTTTTAGAGTGATGCAACTTTTCAAAAGCTTCCTCGTGTCACAATACTGTATAGTGAAACTGACACTTTGCATCTTTGAAGTGCTCATGAAATGAAGAATGATTGGAATGTGTGGGACAATCTTTCACTATCCCATATATAAGCATTAAAGGTCTCTTTATACCTCCGAAGAGAAAACAAGCTTATAAGAACTTGCTAACCATTGTGCATTGAGCTGTCACCTCCAATGTACCTTTGAAATACTGGCTGTTTCTTAAAGGAGAAGATAGGAAACAGAAAGTGTATAGTTTCATTCGCGTAGACTTTGTCAGAAAGTGCGGCTGCGATATGATTTCTGTCAGAAACAATCTGCTTGAAATTTTTCTGTCTTTACTTTCGAACACAGAGTTGCTTGTCTGTATTCTAACCCTAGGTGATGGGATCTGCTGCCTTGTCAGATAACATTTGAGTTCACTCACTACCTGCTTGTTGACTAGCGCACAGGCTCACTGTGGTGGCAGGGAAAGCCTTAAGGCTACTCAGCATCTGTCTCTTCTTGTAATTAGTTGAAGTCTTGTGTACAGAGCAAAACAGAGAGTTTTTATTTTTTTATTTTTTTTGCTGTGAAAGAGTAATGTGCACAGACAGGAGTTTTTAAACGGCAAAAGAGTTTGCTAGTGTTTGTCATTCCACTTTTTCAAGATGAAATGACTTTTTACCTACCAAGAGCGAAGTGTTGACATCCTTTTTTCCCAATTACACCTAGAACATAGATTTTAGGAAAGTCAAGCCTAAGTCTAAACTGGGATAACAAATATTACATGAGATGGAGCCCATGTTTGTGGGACAGCACGGGTAATTATGCTTCTTTGATTCCTGCTCAAGTGATTCTGTTGCTTCGTGTAAGAGCAAGCCTTTCTAGCAGTGTGAGAGTCTGCAGATTTGAAGCAACCACTGTGTGCTTTCTTCACTGAATGCTACTCAGGGAGGCCTTCTTGAAGCAAACTTCAAGAGGAAGGCTTATTCTAGGTGTGACAGCAGAAGGCGTATTCTGTTTGTTTTTTTTTGAAGGATTTAATCTACTGCTGTAGTCTTGCTTTTCTTACAGCATCTTATTTTTGTTTTTCGTCAAAACATAAAGAAAAAGTTGTGTTGTTATAATAAGAATATCTAGTAATTTAAAGTTAATAAATGGACAAAGAATAGCTTGGTAATGCATACATGCACACACACACACACATATGTAGTGCTTTATTTTGAACTTAAGCTAGAGTTTTGTGTACCACATCAAGGACAGCTCTCTAGATGGCACTACGTAAACATCAACTTAAATAATTTTAATTATGTAAGAATAATAAAATGAAGAATCTGTATGTCTTTTTAAGATAGCAGGTGACATTTGCTAAGAGTTTCTAAAAGCACCAATGAACCAAGATCTATCTCAATTTAATGGGAGGGCTTTCATCAGAATTGAATTCTTGCTATGTTCTCAATTGTAGCACTAGAACCAGTCTGGTTAGACAAATGTGTTTTTATGATGAGACAAAAAAGATTTCAAGTAATTGGTTGTGATTTCTTGCCTTTCATGTACTGCTAAAGGGATTGGATATTTATAGTAGGTGAAAAAAGTGGTTCCTAACGTGTGGGACACTGAGAATTACTGAATTAGTAGTATATTTTTGTTTGTTTACTTATTACTTATCTCAAATTGTTGTTCTTCATCGTACCTCACGTATGTACAACTTTAGAAAATTCTTTGTGCTAGTTATGGTCTTCAGCATTGAACTGCTTTGTCATGTCTGCAAAAATCTCTTTAGAGTATGAAGAAGGATTACTTAGAACATGCAGTCTGTTCTGCTGGCTGCTGGTCTTATGTCTTATATGGGCAAGTTATACAGAACTAGCTACCCTGTTTTAGCCAATGGAGCCTCTTTTTATTTGTAGACCGTGTAGTACCAGGCAGAGAGCAGTACAGTAATACAAAGCTTCAGAGCACTGATTATCAACAATGAGGTAGGTGAGGATCTCAGGCTTTTGGGACACAAAATTCTGAGAAAGGCCACCAGCCACCGAGATAAATTTTGAGAGCATAAGAAAGCACCCTGGCTTTTTTTCCCCTCATTCAATGGGTACTAATTAACATTTTTTCAAAGATTCTTATTTTAAATAAGCAATTAAATTCCTTCATTTATCATAAACCTCATGCCAATGAATGATACAGGCTATTTTAATATTTTTAGGCTTTTTAGTTTTAAGTTGAATTAATGATCTCTCTCAGTAAAAAAGAATTTTACCCTGCTTATTGGTGAAGATCTCATTCTTTGTTAAGGAAGTCTGTATCAGTAATGTAAATGTTATTCATAATATAGGTAGCACGCTGTCCACTAGCTTATGGAAATCCAGACTTTAATGTTATATGAATGAAGTAGCAGTCTCTTAAGACAAATTAAGCTGAATTTGCTGTTCATGTATGAAGCTCTAGTAACTTGTTAGATGTATTAAATTAGCTGATCTGAAACATCTCTTGAATCGGTGGAAATAGAAGCGGTGCTACTTGATATGGGCTTTGTTTTGGGCAAATTACTGCGATGTTCTGTCTGATAATTAACTGGTGATATCAGGTTATTTTCTCCTCTTGGTAATTTCTCAAGGGAATACAAATTTCCAGGGGAAATAGAGCTCTGATGCCAGAATTGATTGGCATATGTTTAGAAATGTTGCAGAAACAGCGTATGGTCACTGAAATGCAGTAAGGGAATGTATCTGTTTGTATATGAATAATTTTATAATAACCAGGCACCTTCCATAATAACTAGGGTACATTCCACAAAAACTAGTGACAAGGACTGACAGACACGAGGAGATTTGTGTTGCTGGAGTGTGACCTTAAGGATGTATTTAGTCCCGAGACTGTAATAAGTACATTTGCTTTGATGAATCTTGCTCTTAAAATATTTTTTTCAAGTCTTGATGCTGAGAAGCTCAGTCAGATGGGGTCAGGTGTTCATCCTGAATGTTAGTGTCATTTAATTTCCATTAACAAATATTTTTGTTGTATTATGAATTTTAATTTTATCTTGCTGATAGGTTTTGCCAGTAATACTTAGCTTTCAAAAGAACTTTTCACCCAACAATTGCAAAGGGCCTTACAAATTAAAGCAGTACTTTTTGCAGGTGGAAAAACCGAAGCATGGAGATATAAAATGATTTGTCATAGGCTGGCAGGAAACAGAATCTGCATGTCTTAACTCAGAGCCTAGCACTGTCTGCAGCTGTCTGCATAGATGAGTCTGCACTAATATTAGAAAAAGATTGTTTTTCTAATGTATCAGATTGTCTTTATTTTACACATATTTTTCCAAGTCTATTTTAATTATAATGTGGAATCAAAGAGTACACACTTCATCACTTCAATTACTAAGATGTTTTAGGGATTGAAGTATCTCTTTTATGAGGAAAGGCAGACGGTGCTGTGACTGTTCTGCACGGAGAAAGGAAGGATCAGGCGGGATCTTATCAATGTCTATAGATACCTGAAGGGAGGGTGCAGACAGGACAGAGCCAGGCTCTTTTCTGCTCTACCCAGCGTGAAGAAAAGAGGAAATGGGCACAGACTGAAACACAGATGCTTCTTCCACAGACTTATGTTGCCCAGAGAGGTTGTAGTGCCTCCTTACTTGGAGACTTTCAAAAGCTGACTGGACATTTACTAAACCTTCAAAGGCAATCCTTGAGCGCCTTTCTGTTTTCAGTGGAATACAAACTAACACAGAAGAATTAGGTGAAGTAATACTAGTAGTTCTTCTTTAACCCATAAGAACATTTATGGGTTCATTAACCCATAAAATATGGTTTCTTAGATGGTATGTGACAAAGCAGAGAAATACTGGAGGAGTCTACTGAGTAATTGTCTGCATGGATTAGTTTTGCTTGTGGATCATTGATTACTTGCAGGGCAAGTGAGATTTCCTTTATTAAAAGAGTGAGTGTTATGAGCTTTTGTTGAGTAGTAAATGTTTGGAGTCACCTGTGACTGCTGTTAGGTGAACAGAAGATACTTAGGTTCCTAAGGACTGTGACACCTGGGGCAGATTTTGCAGTACTGGCGTGTGTCTGGTAGCCAGTGATTCTGCTCTGGGGGTAAATCTGGCCTAGTTGTGGAATGCTTGTTGGTCCTGTCAGGGCACTGTAACGTGGGAGGGTTTTGTTCTGGAGGTGGATGATAAGGAGGTGGGTCAAATGTCTGCTAATTAGGGTTAAACTCAGGATATAGTTTTTATATTTAGATAGCAACCTAGCTTATTCTGCTTTTCGAAAGTCAAGGAGGCAAATAAAAAAGAAAAAAAGGCAATGTGAGAAAACACAGCTAAACATTTAATTTATGGTCATACAGAATGTTTTAAAAAACCATTTATTTTCATCTAAAAAATTATGAGTAGAACCATAATGGTATTTTTTTCATAATTTTGCAAAGTGACCACGAAATAAAAAAGCCACTTGCATGGTACAAAAGTTCTCTGATAAGTCTGTCCTTGCAACAACAGCCATCCCACATTGTTTTCTCCTCACTGTCTTGTCTGAGCTTCTGCTAATGTCTGTGAATGCAAAATTTGTCAAATATTAGTAACTTTTTGAGGTTCCACATAACAGCAACATCAGGAGTTCAGGAAAACGTATGAAAGGAGAAGAGTAATATTTGAGCCAAACGCTTATCTCAGTAAATATATGCAAATGTATTATTAGTGCAGATTCATAACGTTGCTGCCAAATTATTCGTGTTTTTCTCCAGTAAATACATTTTCAATAGTTCCAAAACCTTTTCTTTCCATAATACCCATTTTTTTTTCTAAGCATAAAACCTTAGTTTTTGCATCCACCACAGAAAAAGATATTTTAAGGACATTCAAGTTTGATCCTCTGTTTCTGGGTCACTACGCTCATACCCAGAAAGGAAAGTCTGGTGTTGTCTTCCATGCAGCATTTCCCTCTGAGCATTGTGCTTTTAATACATGGGCCTAATGCCAAAGGTTGGTGCCTCAGCAGCAAAAATGGAACAACTTGCCATGTGACTTTTGGAAGGAAAGACACTTCACGTGACATTACTGCTCTGATAATTTCCTTTTTCTTTCTCTTTTCTAAAATTACCTTTTCCTTTTTGCATTGTCAGAATAGTCTTGTGTTTCTCAAAGATTGGTGCATGGAGCACAGCTGTCCCATCAGCAGCCAAGGATGCCATTGTACCACTGGGAGGGACAGACTGACTCTGCTTCCATGGCTGTTGGCTTTGACTTGAAACTGCAGCTGAACCAGCTGAAATCCTCTTACTGACAGCCCCATCCATGCCAAAAGTATGCCCTTAACACGACTGGTAACAGTACCTCATCCAGCTCCTAGCTTGCCAAAGAAAAGGGACCACCTAATCCATATGTATGTGTGTAGGAAATTAGGAAATCTAGAAATGCACATGTATAAACAAGCTTATAGACGTGTGTATGTCTGTGCATAACTAAAACTCTTTTAGTTTCAATTAATAAGGATTATTTCTAGCCTGGAATACGCTGACAATATTTTTGTTTCTTCCTGTTTTTTGGAAAGTGAATTTTCATGCTCCATTTTTGTAAGTGGGAATATAGGCACTCCTTTTATATAAATTCCTATTTTTATTTGCTATCGTGTCGTTTTGCATTCCCCGGGCAAGTGAAATACCAACAAGTGATCTTTGAAAGGAGACATATGCATACGTTGTGTTTCCTAATGTTTCTACTCTTTGCCTTAAAGTGTGTGCAGTGTGGTCTTGTGCTATTAAACAGCTGATATTTTGCATCTTAGAACATGTGCTGGTGACTGGTAAAATATTCTGCTTGTGCCTCCTTTATATCCCATTAGATTATTGTGATAAGTTCTTGGACTGAAACACCAGGATATCACTTTTAACATTTTCAGTTGATTCAGAATCCACTTTGTAAGCTGCTACACAGTACTTTTTCATGTATTACTTACTATAATAGCAGAACTGTTCCAGTAGGATACCATGACTACGGTTTATATGAAATTATGTGGGCATCAGTGACACAAAGTAATACACAGGAACCTGTCATATAGAGAAGGTGGACTTGAGAGATCTACTGTTGCATTTGTGTATTAATGCAGTCGTAAGGATGCGTTCTGTAGAAGGTGTTAAGCTTGTTGAAAGTGAATGGAAAATATGTCAAGCTTTGTTCCATTTTACAGGAATCTAAATAGTGGAACTGATCTTTTTAATGTAGTGAATAGAGTTTGAAAGTAACAACAGCACCATTTTCATCTTTGTTACTTGGTCTTTTTCTTCCAAAATACCTTTTTTAAGGAGAAAAAATATTTTGTTTTAAATAATTTACTATCTTACTAACCTCATTATCAATGCTGTAAGAGTCCTCTTCTGAACAGCAAGTGGGAGCATTTATATAGTCAGTCTACTAGATGTGTTTGAAACTTACTGCAGCTGCTGGAGACAGAGGAGCTAATGCAGACATTAAAAATGATGGGTCACATGTTACTCTCCTCATCTCCTTAAGAGCATCAGTTGTGGTGCTCTGGTCTGCAGACTGCATTTGCCTCCAAAACAAAAAAGGGAATTTTCTCAGAACTGTACCAGAACTCTCCCTGGCTTTGCTGCAGTGATGGTTTGGCCATTATGCCAGCTGTGCAGTGAGGAATACGGAACTGAAATACTTAAGGGAGGGTCTGAACATAAAATTGCTCATATTTCCATGTACGCAAACGTATTCGATGTTGCATATGATATAACGTTCATTTAGCTGTACAGTTAAATGAAAGGCAACTCATTAAAAGTGTGAGTTCAACCCATTAAAAAAAAAAAGGCTGTCGTGTGTAATATGTGAGGAGGCATCTTTTGCCTCATGTGATTCATGGGCCTCTTTTTTCCAATTCAAACTGATAAAGACCATCTTTTCTCCAGAACACATCACAATTACTCCTCTGAGGTTAGCTCTAGGGATACTGATTTGTGCAAGGACTTGTAAAACGAGTCTCTTCGTGTCAGAATTTTCAGAACACAGTTCTGTAGAGAAACTGCCTTTTCGTAATTCAGCTTCTTTATCTGAGCACATTTTTCGTGACAGCACATTTTGCCACCTGTTTATGAATTACAAGTGAAGATTAGAGGACCAATTGTTCATATTTCTGACTTGTACATATTTTTCAGCTACAGAACATAGAGTTGGTGCTAATAATATTACCTTCTGCTGTAACACCTTAAGTAAACAGTCTTTCTTTCCAACAGGAAGGGGAATAGTGTTTTGTTATAAAGTTGACAATAAGTTTTTCACACTTACACCCCTTGATATTAGTATTAATAATTATAAAATGTCCATCCATGTAACCTACTCATCTAAATTACTTTTAAAAGCTCGTTGCTTAGCAAATACTTAAATTTCCAGATTTGTGGTAGCACATATAGACATGTTTAGATACTTAAGATAAAGCAGAATTTACTCATTTGTAAACAGATCTTATACATTTACGTGTGAATCAGTGCCTTTTCCTCTAACATTATGAGATTGTTTATATAAGGCCTTTTCCACTATGGTATGCCACTGTTTTCTTGAATTCTATCTAGAAATGTAAATGGACTATTTGCTTTTAAGTACACTAACCAATACAATATTTTTTATTGCTAAACAATGCATTTTTTATTTCCAATTACATTTGTTTGTATTCTGAAATTGGAAAAATCCCCTTATGCAGTTTTCCTGTGGCCAAATGTTTACAAGGGCATAAAGAATATAAAACAAAGACAATTTTTAGGATTTTGTTAAGATTCATGTTTATCACAGTGTGGAGAAAAATGCAAAAAGAAGCCTTTTCTTATCTATATTCCCGTTATATTAGAAAAGTTCATGCCCTGCTCTTAGCATTTTCCAACACAGCTGTAGAGTAGTTTAAAGCCTATTTTTTAAATAAGTGATGCTCAATTTGTCTTTGATGATCCGCATGATTCAGGTGAGATGGGAGCACGGTCGGGCCCTTATTTGCATAAAAATTAATCACAGAAAAATGTAAATTGATAAAATTTTGCCTGGCATTTCCCCCCTATTCGAGAACCCATGGATGGCTCCCAGAAGCAATCATCTCAGTATGGTGCCACATTGGATGCTATACAAATGATCACATTTGTGTTGAATACTCACTCATTTAAATGTCAGCACTGATGGGGCGGTACATCACTAGAAAAAATGAAAAATAAATACACAGCAGCTGAAGACCATCAAATCTGTGGGCACTCTTTAGAGATACATGATCTAATGTGAAAAAATTGTAGATTAATTATCCTTTTTCAAAAAGGTAATTGTTTTAGTATCACAGCAGAAAAAAAAAATCTGCAATTTATTTGGAATCAAACAAAAAACAGTGATCTTAAATACGTCATTACATCGTTGTGGTTATTAGAAGGCTACAATTAATTCCTGAGGCTTCTCTAGTCTCCAGAACGGCATAAAATGAAACAAAAGAATGTTACTATCAATTTTCAAGCAGCCTAATCCTGCAAATAATTCACACAGCAAAAATAAAGCAGTGATAATTGAAAAGTACAAACTGTTTACTTTTATCTGCAATGCATTTCTTGGTTTTAATTACATTGCATGACGTTGCTATAGTATATTCATACCCCGCAGTCTGGTAAGAATTTGTCATCTTTTTGAAGAAAGAAAATAATTTTCCCCATTTAATCTAGGTATAATTGAAGCGCAGGCGTTGTACAAAAATAACAAGAGCTTCCAAGAGTAAGTAGCACAGAATCCAACAGCTTCTCTAATTTTGTATTAAAGCACTTAACTTGTTTCTTGTGTAAATTCCATACGGGGCACTAAATAAATAGAGTACTCTGGTTATGGCTCCGGAATAGTATTTCTAGCTGAGCTAAATCCAGCACAGACATAGGAAATGCTAGTTTACACTTATTTATTTATTTTTCACCTTATGGCTTTAAGAAGCAATCTCTAGAAAATTATAGCAACACGAGGACTTCTCTAATTTATAATCATCTGTAATAGGTCAGCCACAGTGCGTTAGATCAGTGCATTAGATCTTCAGGGGCTGAAATGTAGTGTTTCAGCCAATGCAGCATGAGTCTGAACGGAAAGGAGAAATTTAAAAAGCTGTTTATTATGCCCACATTGTACAGCTTTGAATATTAAGTAGTTTTCACTATAAAAAATAAACATCATAGGTAGACTTATTTTTTCCTTTTCTTTTTTTTTTTTTTTTTTTTAGAGGGACCTGACAGTAGTGACATATGTGAATTATCACTTTAATGCACGTATCTTACCTTCCGTATTTATTGTGCCAGTAGGGTGATACATAGCTAATGAACACTAAAACCCCTTTCATTTCACAAAACTGCTCGTGACTTTTTGCAACTCCGTTAAATGAAGAGCAGTAATTCTACTTAGAATAATATATTTTGATTTTTGTCTTTTGCTCTTCAAATCCATGGTTCAAATTTTGGCTGCAGTGAAATGAATGGAAGTTTTTCCAGTGGTTTTAGTTCAACAAGAATTTCATTAAGGGTATTCATTATTTAAATACAGTTACACTCATACAAAATGACAACTGACCTTACATTTCAGAAAATAAATAATGTAAGTAATACTGTGTTGGAATGGAATATATGACTGATGATGGTCTGGATATAACCTGATAGCATAGGTGAAAATGCTGGCATTCAGTTGTTTCAGTTTTCTAGGGATTGCGTGGATGGGAATTTAACCCAATTCTGTAGGGTTGGATATATTTTGAGGTTACTGTCCTTTGCAGAGTTCAAGTGCATAGCTGTCACGTTGGTACCTTTGCTGTGTTTATTTTTTGTATTTCAGCTGAGCACTTAAACTGCTTTTGTCTCCGCTGGCCTATTAGACATATAGACACTTGCTTATCTTGTGCTCCTCTTTGTAATGACTGCTCTTTGTTTTATCTCATTGTGATTTTGTCCCTAATTAGGTTCCTGCTACAGTCAGCTTTTAAATATCAGTTGTTATCAACAAGTGGCTACGTGTTTAATCTGGAAATAATCTGCCAGAAAAGCAATTTTGTTTATACACAGCATGAAAGATTGAGTGTGTGTGGAGGAAACTGTGACCAGGAGCAGGAACGTGACTGTATGAAAAGAATGTGGTTAGCATGTAAGCAATGCACCACACAACTTTCTCAAGAGTACCTGCACCCCAGATAGCTGCTTGAGATGCTGGCTTTGTTTTCCAGGCTTTGCCAGTTCTCTGCTCTCATCCTTATAGAAGTGTGTGCATAATTACTCCTTAATGGTAGGGTCCTGTCCTCTCCCCAACTTTAAAAATGGAAAATAGAACAAAGATGGAATTCTGCCATACGCAAGGCTTTTCTGCTTTCCAAAGTAAACCATGAATGCTGAATGTATCATCACTAAGACATAAAGAATGGTACAATTCAAAGCAGTATTGTGGATGCCATGTAACTCTGCAGATGTGAGCCTAGTACAATGCCTGTCAGCTATGTTGGACTTCTGTAATGGAGGTTATCTCACAGCTATGGCAAGAAGAAAAAGGAAAATCTCAAAAAGCAATGACTTTACCTATGAATTCTCTTCATAGGCAAAGGGGAAAGGATATTTTTTTCTCCTCTCAATCCTTGCATGTACAGTCCAAAATGCGTTACACATTCAAGTATATTTGGAGAGTTATTTATGAGCAGTATTAATATCAGATGTGTTTATAGATAAATAATGAAGTGGCTTACGGTGGGAGATATTTTCCATTAATTTTTAGGCTTTGTAAGTAATAAATGTAACACACAGGTTTGAAATATGTCTTGACTTTAGCTTAAATTTCTCAGAATGTAGTCTTCTTTAATTTGAATGAATAAGAAATAGCCATCATTCAGAGATGGGCTAATAGGGACTCTGGCAATGCAAAATCACTGTGAATGAAAAAAAAAAAAGCAATAAAAAAAACCAACACTGCTGTTGTTTGTATGTAGCTGTACAAGTGGGTAGCTTAATAGTTACGTGTTCTACTGAACGGCTCTGTCTCTAAAACTCTCCCTTAGAAAACTGGAACATGATTCAAGTTGTGTGGTAATAAGTAGTCCAATTTAATGAATTATGGAATAGAACAGTGAGTCGTTGCAAAAATAGAAGGAAGAGAAAAGGCTAGACTTTTCATTCATTTGCCAAGCAACAAAGACTAAAATATTTATAAGCTGGGGGTAAAATACTCAGGAAGGGCAGCATGGAGATTTTTCAGTATCTATCACAAGCTACAAACAGAAATCCTCCGTGCCCTGAATGTGACCTACAAAAGTCCTCTTTTGTCCATTTCGTATGATCAGCTAAATTTATGCTTTTGTTTACAGAGTAAATGTCAGTATTGATAAAGTTTTAAAGACTATGATCTCATTAAAACTGGTAAGAAACTTATTTCCAGAACAGCTAGAGAAACTCATAATCCTGATTAAGCCGTAGATACTTAGATTGAATCAGATGGGAGCACATATTAATGATAGAAGTTTTTCTTCCAGTGGTAAATTATGTTATAGATAATACTGGTGAATGTTTACCAGGGAGGACAATGTATAATTAGCTCAGCTCAGCTGCTGACTTTGTGACCTCAAGCAGCCTGCTCAACTGTCTTTTTTACCCTCATACCATGCAAAAGGCTTTGGAACTTCTACAGACTGCAGCACCATCCTCTCCAGAAATGGCTATCTCCCTTGCTTAAAAAGCAGTCTTGCCATTGAAATGGCCATTTTTATTTTATTTTTTTTTTCCCCAGAATGGATGGGTTGTCTGTTATATGAATTAGCGAATTTTAGTGCATTCACTTCTTGAAAATATCTAGTTGATGCTCAACTGACGCTAGAGTGTCAGATAGTTGAAGCCAATTTGTATTTCTTGCTGATTTCCCCCAGTACAAGAGAGACATGGGCATACTCCAGCAAAGTGCTGCTAAGATCATGAATGAACTGCAGCATCTCTCTTGCAATGCAACCTGGAGAAGAGGAAGATCAGGGGACACTTCAGTGTCTATAAATTATTAATTAAATAAGTTATATTAAATACAATGTCTACGTGTCTTCTCTTCCTTTTCTGTTTGAAAGGGCAACAGTGTAAACAAACTTAAAGAAGAAAACCCAGGCTGTGCGAATTCCAGTCACTCACTGATCGGGGTCAAACTCCACTAGTCTGCTAGGGAAATTTGCCAGACCCTTCCAAAGGCTCTGCTGGCTAAAATGGATGTTTTTAAGAGGATCCTTTTCAATGCAATCTCCTAGTGTGTTTGTATAGACTGCAGTCAGCGGCAGCTAAGCTCAGCCAAATTCAAGATTTGGAATTTGATTGCTATTAAGAAATTAGTCCACGCTGCAATTCAGCGTGTTAAAAACATTTTAACTTGGAATAACTTCATTGCCAAGAGGTCCCGTTTTTTAGACAACAAGGAGATAGAATAAGAACAGCAGCTGCATTTGTCTTAGCAGCCTAAATAAAATTTTAGCTCAGGGCAATTTTATAATTTTGAAATTCAAATATGTCAGATTTGCAGTGTATTTCATAGTCACTTTCTGCTGGTAACATGTTGTCTTGATGCCATTAAGCTTCTTGAATCACAAACCACTTTTTAAATTTTAGAATGCAGATCTGCAGAACGGTCTCTTGGCGGTTGTTTAGTTTTATGCAATTATCTTTGTTGTCTTTTCTCTTCTAGTGCCTCCTAACTAGTTCAGAACTTGTCCGTATGAAGTTAAAGAAAGGGACTGAGCATGTGATACCAATCATTGTCCATGGCTGATGTGTGAAAACTTTTTCTCCGGATCCTAATTGTGAGACCATTCTGCGGTAAGGGCAACTAAATAAGCTATGGTAGGCTCAATATATTGAGTTTGTATGGGGAAAGCAAAGTAATGTGTATAGACATTTTTCTCTTTTTCTGAGCGTTTCAAAAACATTTTTGCTGTCAGAAAGGCTGAGGTTTTTAATCGAGTGTGAGTGTGTGTATTCTGGTTTTAAAAACTAAATTTAAGAGAATAGGTAAGGATATTTCTTATGGCTCGGTAAAGATGCTGTCAAAGTTACCACTGGTAAATAAATTTCACACATGTTCAGCCTGGAAATAAAACTCTAGCAGTGCATAGCTTGCCTGAAGTTCTGTAATTTACATATGCATACATGAGTGTGAGATTCAGGGAGACCTGCTGCCTGTTCAAAGCAGGAGTAATTTTGTTTTACTTTCTTTGGTACAGCTGCTAAAAAACATTGTAACCCTGCAATCTGTAATAAACTGAAAAGTGAAATGATGCTAGCTGGCGGTAACCATGGCACAGCAGATAGAAAACATTTCTGTTGTGAAGTGTTGTGTGAATCACTGTCTCCACCTAGTGCTGCTAACAGAAAATATTCTTCTAAATCCGCAGTGATAGATGATACTACACATGTAATTCTGCAATGATATATATTTTTTGCACATATCTTGTCATAACAATTGTACTCGTTGATGCCATTATTGTTTACTGTTTAAAATACATCACTTTCAGAAAACGCAGTTATAAAAGTTTATAAGTTGACTGTAACATCCACTTTGTGTTGAAATTTGCCAGCATAATATTGTTTTCTGCAAAGACCTTTGACTTTAGATATGCTACTTCATTCTCTTCTTTGTGCTGCCAGAAACAGAAGTAAAGGTAGGATTAATTTTCAGCTGACAAAGTATGTAAATTTGTGACTGGCTGGTACGTTACAGGCAGTGCTCTCAGTCAGAAGAAACAGGTGGTAGCTCCAGGGGTTAAAAATGACACAGGTATATATATATGTAGCTTCCTAACTGAAATAATTGTCATTTTTTCAACATCTTTTACTCCAATGCCAGGTTAAATAACAGTTGGAAATTCCGTGTTGCCTACACTACCTCCTCTGTGTTACTGAGAAACTTTGAAATGTGACAGAAAATAAGTGCAATAGAATTTATTGCTGTGACTCTAACATCTGCAAAGCATAAGTTCAGCATTATTCATGGCTTCAGATATTACATTGCCACCATTCCAAAACTAATGGAAGTATGAAGGCAAGCAGTGACTTAAATCTGCAATTTATTCTAAAAGTTACATACTTATAAAGAGTTCTTACTATGAGTTTCACTCTTGGCTCCTGTACCAAACCTAGCACCTCTCCCAGATATTATCTTGGCTAATTGTAGTTGCATGTAAGTGTTATTGATAAACTCGTGTGAATTTCTGTGGATTTATACCTATGACTCTATTATTTGGAGTAAGAGAGAACAGCTGTTGTAAAATGTTATGGTGCTTTAAAAGGCTCAGAACTAGACTAGGCTTCATGGGATTTTTTTTTGTGTATAGACTGTAAAATTTTTTTTCCCACGTTGTGAAGATAATAACGAGGAAAATCTATCACAAATGTGATTTTTATCTAACCTACTTCTACCACTTTAGATAATTTAAAACCCATGTTTTTTTCTGATTATGAGCTGTAACTAATTTATCTAATCTTGCTCGAAATAGATACTGTCATATCTCACCGATTTAGTAGGACAGCTTGTAAACTCATGTATTAACTGCTTAAATCAAGATTAAGATTATAAATCTTTGTGCTGTGAGTTATAATAGATTAAATAAGCCAAGATAAGAATAGTAATGAACTAGTTTTTTGTCATTTAAGTCAGATTTTGAATGTTTTTTGGCTGTGGTTTCATTGATTATATAAAATATATGTATTAAGTGAAAAGATTTTGTGCTTACATTTCCAGACTTTAGTACAAGACAAAGAATTTAGGACTTCTCTTTGAGTGAGTCTGAGTTCAGCTTTCATACAATGTGTAATATAAGCCCCCGAGTGTTGCCCTATGCATCTTCAGGACTATTTTCATAGTAAAAACAATTGGCTATTGAGTTCAACATTCATTTAAAATTGACATAGCAGTTCTTCATAATTCAAATAATTTAAAAAGTTCATTTGAATCTCTGAGCTTCACTGTACTGTGACATGGAATTTTGGATTTCCCTACGGCATCATCAGCACCAGTGCTATACACAAATTAGTTTTCATCTTGTTTTGGCTGAAAATGCAGCTGTTTAATCCTGGAGTGATTCTTGCTAGCCTGAAATGAAACAGATAGATTGGAGATCCCTATATTCCCCTTTCTAGGATTTGAAGGAAGTGCCACTTTTTTTTCCAAAGTATGTTTGGAAAAATATCCACAGGCCATTATCAGGATATTCACAGTATTGTCTTTTTTGTGACTACTGATTCCTACTGTAAACATGTACAGTATCGAAGTTTGGGCCATAATCCAACTCCTACCTGCATACTTTGCTTTTGCCTTAGCTGACTACTTTCTGTATCTGCAAGTGCTTGATGAGGCTGACGTGGAAAGGTCATTTTGCATCTCCTCGTCTCCATACAACTCCTTTTCTGGGCTCATGAGATTTCTGTGTATTGATGAATAAAAAGAAGAGCTGTTGTCTTCTTTTTCTGAAATGCTACCAAAAACTCCCGATTAAGAACTCTCCTCTAATTTTAGGCATATTAAATTCCCTCAGTTAGAAAGTTTAGTGATTACTTTCTGAACTGTTCCCCATATACATTTGGTAACAGTGGCAGCAGAGAAAACTCAGTGTTAGTTTCCGAAACTTAGATATAATATCAAGATCTCATCTGATGTTGCATCTAAATAGAGATTCAGATGGAGATTCTTTTCCCTTCTTTTTTCTTTGTATGGCATGGTGAATGCTAAGTGCTAAATTCCAGTTCTCTAGCCTAGCTTTCTGTATTTCAGAATCTAAGGTATATGAAATCCCCAAACAGAAAGTGGCCAAGAACTTTCATTTCTATAGCTTGAGAGTCAAAACTGCTTATCTACCCATTTGGCTGTATGCATAGATATACGTGTATACCTGCATATGTGTGCATTTCCTTCTATTGCACTTTATGAGCAAAGTTCTCACATATAGCCCCAATGTCACTAAGAGTTGTTTTCTTTTTTGTTACAGTAGTAAAGATGTGTAAGACAAAAAAGGAGTCTCTCTCTTAACATAAAACATGTATTTCAAAAAAGAACCTCCCTCAACTTCAGTTTTTATTCTAGGAATTTCACAGTTATCCAGGATGAGTAACTGAAGTACATCTAATATTCCATGAACTTTTATGAACCTGAGATTTATGTAGTAAGAAAGCTAAGGAGAAAATTAAATATGCTGAATCTCTTTGTGTCAGTGTAGTTATCATTATGACACAACTATGGCAGAATATTCTGTTAAAGTCATTCAAGTGATAAATCAAATACAATTTAAGGACGTACATGAAACTGAATATACTCATTAAATTTCTAAATTGGCTCTATATTTGTATATTCAAGGAAAGGAAATAGATTCTGTAGTTGAAGGCATGATTCTCAGTGCTACCTCAAGCTGTTAATACCTACCATCTTCGTCTTCCAACTAATCCAACCCACTGAGCCTAAGTCTGCAGTAGTGTTGAGAGAGTTCTGGCTTTATATCCAGGACATTTGAACCTACAGCACCCACTGTGAAAATGCTCTTAGAATTTGGCCACTGACCGTTTGGACAGAGCTGGAAATCCTGTGTGTGTTTTAAATGGAGCTGTGCTGGACGATGTGCTGGAACTGCTGCTTGAAAATAAGTGTGTTTCCCACTCATAGCCTTTAGATGAAC
>JAOWBP010002559.1:1523700-1534256 GCA_028571105.1 Tragopan temminckii
TGGAGCTGTGCTGGACGATGTGCTGGAACTGCTGCTTGAAAATAAGTGTGTTTCCCACTCATAGCCTTTAGATGAACAGTTTCTTCCTTTAGCTGTTTTAGACAAAACTAAGGTGATGATTGTCATTGTGTTAGTGGCTCTGAAAAGATTAAAAAGGAAAAAAAAGTTGTTCATGTGGTTGTTTTAATTAAGATCGTGTTTTAATCTTATAAAGAGAGGATTGCAATACTTGCAGAAATGTGAATTATTGATATAACTGTCCTTGTTGGCAATTGTAAAGAATAAGATAATTAAAAGAATAAGGAAAATTTAAAAAAGCCCAGCCAGCAGGTCAATGGAGGTTCTCTTCTCCCTGAACTGTGCTCTGGTGAGGTCACATCAGGAACAGTGTCCAGTTTTGGTATCCCCATTTCAAGAAAGACAGGGATCTCCTAGAATGAGTCCAGCAGAGAGTGACAAAGATGATTAAGGGCCTGCAGCATCTCCCATACAAGGAAAGGCTGAGAGACCTTGGACTGTTCAGCCTGGAGAAGAAAAGGCCGAGAGGGATCTCATCACTGCTTATAAATCTAAAGTGTGGGAGTCAAGTCAGTGGGGGCAGACTCTATTTCAGCAGTGAGCAATAACAGAACAAGGGGCAATGGGCAGAAACTGGAACTCAGGAAGTTCCATACTAACACAGGGAAGAACTTTACTGGCAGTGTGACAGAGCAGTGGAACAGGCTGCCCAGAGAAGTTGTGGAGACTCCTTCTCTCGAGATCTTCTAGACCTACTTGAACACCTACCTGTGTCCAAGGAACCTGTTTTAGCAAGGAGTTGGACTCGACGAGCTCCAGAGGTGCCTTCCAGCCCCTGCGGCTCTGGGATTCTGTAATAACTGACATACTGACAAATGACTTAATGGTCAAAAGTTTTTGCAGTCAGCCATTTGAAAGGCATGTCTATTCTTAAATTGTTAGTTAAAATTCTCTTAGCAAAGCATTGCAAAATTATTTGATTTATTATACATGTGATGTTTTTAATCAATAGGATAGAAAAATGCATTTTGCATTTTAGTTGTATGTAACAGAAGTATTATTTATATACCATGGAAAAACTTGGCTGTAAAGAATAAGTTAAGTACTTTGTTTCGCATATTGTTTGCAGAACTGTTACCTTTTGACCTTCCTTTTGAGGTTTTTTAGAACATTTGATGCTTCTGATAATAATTTAATATTACTTTCTTCACATTGATTAAGTACATTTCATACATCACTGAACAATGAGTAACATTCAAATAAGGCTGTCCACTGAACTGCCTGCAAAAATGATAAAGTAAAAAATTAATCTCCAAAGTAAAGTCAAGCCTGAAATTGAAATCTTTGACGCATACATTTCATAATTAGTTCATTCTGCTATATCTAAAATGCAAATACAGTGCTCTTAAGATAATTCCTCTTACATGGAGCATTAATGAATTGTTCTAGCCTCTGCACCTCTGACTTCTATGTATTCTGGAGTCATTTGACTTTTTTCCTTTCCTTGTAAAGTTGTTGAATTTTCTTTTGTGTTAAAATTCCTAGAGTAGTTGCCTTTATCTCTTGTGTTTCTCTGCTTTTTGTTTCAGTCAACAGACCTACTTAATATCGAGGGAAAAGAACCTCACAGAACGTATGTAGCAGACTCAAGACATAAAGGTACAGTCCTGTACTGGTTTCTCCTTCAACAAAGCTAGCAGAAAAAGTCCCCCATTGCTCTGTCATCAGCTACTTCTGTAACTGTAACAGCCCAGCTGTCTGTGGAGCTATTCTATAGATTCGATCAGTGGCATTATTCTGCTACTTTTTGGTTTCATTTGTTGCTTAGTTTATTGGCTCTACTGTTTGTTTTTGCATAATTTTACTTCTGTTCAATTTCCTGAAGCAATAGACTTGAAAACCAAAGGGCTATTCATCAAATAGAAGGTGGGGTTTGAGAATGGGCAACTACCTTGTTATCAGAATTCTTCTGGTAGGTGTAATGTTCTGTTTGTGTTCCAAGACAATGATCATGAAGGTTGTTTCCTCTGAATTTTAAACTGAACACTGTACCACTTTAAATGTGATTTTACTTTATATAAACTTTTCACTGAATTTAAGCACTTCATATTCTTTAATAAATAGTGCTTTAATAAAAGCACTATTAAAGTTACTTAAACCTTAATAAATTAGTGTACTCAGATTCTGTAGCAAGAAGGTTCCTGTTTGCTTTTCTGGAATCAAAAGATCGTCTCTTATCTCAAAAAGAAACACAAATTTCTCAAAGTGAATATTTCTGAAAGAACTTTAAACACAGTTTGACTGTGATCACAGATTTTGTAATGAATCAAAAACCAGAGAATTCCATGTTGCCTCACAATACATCATCTGAATGCTGCCAATACTGTACCTAAACAAAAGGTTGATGTTGTTGTTGCTAGAGCAGGTAGATACCTTCTCATATTAAGTGGCATCATGGTCTTCAAAAATATTTTTTTTAACATTTAGTAATAAATGCATGATCTCCCTAGCCTCTTTAAATACTAGCAGGAACTTGCATGATGTGTGTTGTTGATTTTATAGCATGTTTATATAAAACCTGTAATACAACTTTGTATACAGAATTAGCCTCCCAAAAAGGGTTGAGCATGCCTTAATTCAGTTTCTCTTACCAGAACAGTTTTCAGAAAATACATACCAAGGTTTCTGAGAGGAGGATCTGCTTTTCCCATTTACAGTTGTGCAACCACAATGTATTTCTGCTTTGTGTCACTTCCTTTGGTATGGTGAATTGGGGTAGCACTTCTTCAGCAAGACAGCTGGGCACTCCCAGCAGGTGGTGTCCCACTCTCTGAACAAGAACTCTTTTGACTATCATATGCAGAGAGCAATTCCTCCAGCCATTTTTAAGAGCCAGAACGTTCTCTGTTGCGTGGTTTGATAGTGTCCCTGTGCTCTAACAATAGCTGCTCTGAGCCCATAGTCACGGGAAATGTAGAGCAGGGTGCATCGGCCCAGAGCACTGTATTGCATTCATCTACATCTGCTTAGTAATAGTTAATTCTGGGATCTTTAGGTGTCAAAAATTAAAAAAATGGAGATGCATAAAATAGATTCAAATCTCCTATGATGTGCATCTAGAATAATGCCATAGTTTTGCTAGTATATTTGTCTGAGAATTGGCTTTCAGATCTGGATATTAGGATTTAGAGGAAAAAAGTTACAGTCATATCTACATCTTAGAAGTTTAGAAAATATTCTGAAGAATGGAAAGTTGGGATAAACGTTCAAAATTGGCAAGCTTCCTTAAAAAAAAAAAAAGAAAAAAAAAAAAGATTCTCAGTAATTTTTATATAGTAGTACAAGATCATTTCAGTCAATACTTTAGCAGTGTTTTGTAACTGAATCATTACAGTGGTAACAAAATAGGTTTAGTACGTAATAACTTTATGTGTCTTTGTATTCATAGTGTGTGTCAAATGCAGTTGTACACCAACTTCCTGTGAACAGATGTTCTGCTGCTTTTGAAGAAGAAAATAAATAAGGAACTGGAGGAGAAAAAAGGGACAACAGACAATACAGAAGATAATTTAGATCATTATCTGTAAGTAATCCAGAACAGTTATATTGGCAACTACGATTCATAAATTTTAGCATAACATGCAGATACAGGTAGCTCTTACTGTGATGGTATTTCTACAGTGACTTTCACACGTTATTAATGAAAAATGCCAAGAATAACCTGGCATCCATGTTGAAGTATTTGTAGCTCTTGTATGCTGTCATTTTCACATGCTAAGTGATACCTTGTCAAGTTTTCAAGAAGTTCTAGACTGAGACCAGAGGGAATAAAATAGAGACCACAGCAAAAGATAAAGAATAAGAAAGGTGAGGATGGTAAAATTAAAGCAGAAGATATTTAATCGGAAAGTTGGAAGCAAAATAATTTTGGAAAGTACTGTTGGTAGACTGTGTTAAATTTCCACTGATCACAGATTTTTGCTCTTCTCTTGCGAACTCTAATTTGCACCATAACCACTCCCATCAGATGTGTCTATAAGAAGGGAAAGGCAAAGGTTCAAATGCAGACAGCTACAGTAAAAGAGTCATGGTTCTCTGGAATGCAATCAATTTTTTTTAGCCCACTGTACCTTCGTGTACTAATTGTATGTGACTTTTATTAGTAAAATAAAAATACAATACAGCTACAGTGAATAAAGTAGAAGACTGTAGATGCCATGCATGTTATATGGGGTTAAAGGATTTTTGTTTTGCATGGATCTTTTGTTTTTATTTTCTTGGTCAGTAAGAGATTAAATGCTGACTCTGAAAGGAAAAAAATCAGGAAAATTTTAATATATAAATATAAAATCCTCTGTTAGACATTTCATGTTAGAAGTTTAGAAAAAGCAAGTGTTAGAGAAAGGTCATCATTCTTCAGATTCTTCTGTATTGCAGATTCTAAACTGTTTCCACAACAGGCCATTTACTTCCTTTTAGTATCAAGGTAAGAGTCAAGGATTTTTAAGTGGCAGTGACAGCATTAAATGCACTGATTTTTCTAGGCAGCCAAGTGATTAGCCACCTTAACAGTTAATCTCTAACAGTTACAGAAATCACCCTTTGTTCAGTGACAGTTCCCATAAATCCTTTACCAAGTCCACTATTGAAAAATTAAAGCATTATGCTCGTTTCAACATTTAACTGCGTAAGTTCATGGGAATTCATTAACCTACTTTAATGTGAAATAAGAATAGCCCAGCATTTCCTGAAAACAGTTGAACAGTCCGTTGTTAAATCAGCAGAAGCAGGCAGAGGGCTGTGAGATTCGTTGAAGAAATACTAATCGTAGAAAATAACTGCAGTTACTGCATGGAACAACAGATGGCGGTGTCTTCTTACATGTTCACAGATCATAGAATCGTTGGAGTTTGAAGAAACCCTTAAAGGCCGTCTAGGTCAACTCCCCTGCAATGAACAGAGGCACCTATGGCTCCGTCAGGTGCTCAGAGCCCCGTCCAGCCTGACCTGAATTGTCTCCAAGGATGGGGCATCCACCACCTCTCTGGGCAACCTGTTCCAGTGCCTCCCTATCCTTACTGTAAAAAACTTCTTCCCTATACCCAATCTAAATCTCCCCTCCAGTTTGAAACCATTTCCCCGTGTCCTATCAGAGCAGAGCCTGCTAAAGAGTCTGTCACCTTCCTGCTTTATAGCCCCTCTTTGGAGCCTGAAAAGCTGCTCTCAGGTCTACCAGGAGTTTTCTCCAAACTGAACAACCCCAGTTCTCTCAGCCTGATCTCATGGGGAAGGTGTTCTGTCCCTTAGATCATTTTTGTGGCCCTCCTCTGGATGCAATCCAACAGATCCACATCTCTCCAGTACTGAGAATTCCACATCTGGACACAATACTGCAAGTGAGGTCTCCCCAGTGCAGAGTAGAGGGGCAGGATCACCTCCCTCGACCTGCTGGCCACACTTCTTTTGATGCAGCCCAGGATGTGGTTGGCTTTCTGGGCTGTGAAGGCACACTGCTGGCTCATGTTCATCTTACCATCCATCAGTACCCCTAAGTCCTTTTTGGCAGAACTCCATCCTTACATCCTCCAGCTTGTACTGATAGTGGGGGTTTACTGCGACCAAGGTGCAAGAACTTGCACTTGGATTTGTTGAACCTCATGAGGTTCACCTGGACCCACTGCTAGAGCATGTCTAGGTCTCTCTGAGTGGTATCCCATGGAGCATGACTAATAGAAGGGATTTTACCTACTAAGAAAAGATGCAACACACAGTTCTATGAAGGCTGAAGAGGATAATTTTGCTTCTTGCTTTAAAATGACTCCATAAAATCCCTGTGCAGCAACTGCATGTGTAGCTGGTCTTTGCATGTGAATGTGGAGAAGTGGCTCATAGCAAAAGGAAAGGCCGGACACTGACTGCCAGGCTGTCCAAGTGTCCAGGGAGACACATGCAAGCCATCTGTGTGCCTACCTCTAGTGCCAACTTCTGGGTGCCCACGTGAGCTACTGTTTTTTTGACTTGCTTGTCCATGCTGTAGACAAACTGAGAGATTAGTCTTTTAGCCAGTTTTTCTCTGATATCCACAATTAATAAAAAGTGAGCTTCTCAAATCTCTAAAGTAAAAAAGAAGATAGTAGAATCATAAAACTGTAGAATGGTTAAGGTTGGAAAAGGCCTCTAAGATCATCTAGTCTAATTGTCCACCTACTACCAGTATTGCCCACTCAACTGTGTTCCTTAGTACCACATCTACATGTTTCTTGAACACCTCTAGGACAGTGACTTCACCACGTCCCTGAGCAGCCAGTTCCAGCACATGCCCGCTCCTTCGGAGAAGTTTTTCCTAATATCCAACCTGAACCTCCCCTGATGCAACTTGACGCCATTCCCTCTAGTCTTACTGTTGTTACCTGGATCAAGAGGCTGAGCCCCACCTCACCGCAAGCTCCTAGGACTGAAAAAAAAAAAATACGTAGAAAAAAAATATGCCTGAAATCCTGAGTGCACTACAGAGAATGAAAAAGCTGCCGTTCATTGCAGAATACATATTTTACCAATTTTATGTAAGTGGTAAGTATTCATTCAGAGCTTTATTTTAACAATTGACAAAGATAAACTTTAAAGCAAATTCTTGCTTTTTATAATACAAATTCTTCCAGAAAGAATGTGCTCATGAATCTGGTGGAAGCAATGGATTCCCCAAGGGACAAGAAGAAAAAATAATTTGAAAGTGAAGAACTACTAAAGATCACAAGACAATATCTTTGTACTTTCTAGGAAATTATTTTCCCATCCAATTCCCCCATCTTTTTTCTTTTTTTCTTCCTGATCTACCTTCTTGTCCAGGAATATACATTATATTTAATTTTCTAATTTATTTCTCTTGAGGAAGTTAGAAATCTGGGCCATCAAATGGAGAGACACTGAAGACTAATGTTTATACATAACACTCAGCACTTTGCAGAGCGTTTTATCAATGTAAAATTCAGCTCTTTATCCATCCCTCCACAAAAGCTCTCTGCAGGATTTAACAAAGTGCAAGATAGGAGTTTGAGTTTGACCGTGCTTTATAAATCATGCATTCCCAGGCCTTGTTTTTGGAATATGAGATTCTGTACTCTTAGGACTGAGGTTATATTGGAAAGGACACCTGATGGGTATCAGTCACACCAGCTTTGGAAAGAATGACAACTGAAGTTCTTAGGCTAGCTTGTGTTTTACAACTCAATCTTTATGAAGGCAGACTTTCTTATTTCTTAAAATATAAATGCAACTTCATAGGCTGTTGTCTAACTGTTCAAAGCCTTTATGGTATCTGAGAAATAATTAGGTTTAATGATTTAATAGGGCCTCAATATTCTTCTATCATTTCCTACTTTATTAGTCACTATTTCCTGCAAAGAATCTCACAAAGGAATTTGAACAAAGCTAATGTGCCTGTCTAATGACAGATTGCTTTCAAGACTAATATCAAGGAAATTTCTTCCTATCCTGTGAATGAATCATAGTTATTTCGCTGTGGACTGTTGGACAGATACACGAAGTGCACTTTGCTTTAAAGCTTTCCCAACATAAGGAGTGATCTTAGGATCAAAATGTCAAGTAAAAATACTATACCATTAACGGATGCTCAGATTAGTTTTGAAGAATCCCAAGCACTGTGTTTTTCAAAAACAGAGAAAAGATATCAGAATGTATGCATCATTTGCTTTTTATCACAAGGACATACTTGAAGTGGCAATAGCTTTATGTTTGCTGTGACGTTTACTACTCTTCTTTTCTTGACGTTTTTCCCCATAAGAAATACAGTCCACTGCAGCAGCAGGCAGAATATGCATTAAACCACCGCATGGACTCATGACGTAGAAATGTTATCTTTCTGTAGTGGTCTTGAATAGAGAAAAGTGTCTGACTCCAACGGCGGCATTCTTTTTGAGTCTTCTGTAACTCAGAACAAGTCCACAGCACTGACGACTTACATAGCTAAGGCTATGTTTTCAAATTATTCTGTACTCTTCTGTTAATCTAACTTTTCTTTGTATCTCAACTTCTGCAACTATTTTGCAGAAGAGCTGAAATCCAAAGAAAACTCATCAGTGGCCACCAAGGTCACCCTTTTTAACACACACCAATTTTAATAAGAAGACAAAAAGGAGTTTTTACCTTCTTCGATACCTTTTGATTTTGTTCCTTCTCAAAAACAGCACCGCATTCCCTTTTATTTGCCTTTTTTTTTTCCTGTGTAGCATCCAAAATCCTTTTTTTTTTTTCCCTGTATTAAATCCTTTTGTTTTTCAGAGACAATAGTTTGGCTGTTGTTGCAAAACGAATAATTGTGAGTTGGCTGCAGCTGTACATGTTGTATGAGCTGCATCACTGCAAAATTGCTACCACATCTCAGGCAAAATTTCTGTAGGCAAAATTTCATTTTAGCTAAGCAAGTTTCTGCCATGTTATACTTGCATCCATTGCAGTGGCTTCTTTTTGGGAAATGAAATATGGTTGCATGAGTTGTTGCTTATGATTAATCTAAGTAAGATGAATGTAAATAGAAGTATTGGAATACAAAAATGAAAATGAAAATGTGGAGTATACTTGTACACATCGAGCAGAAGTTTTGATCTGAATGCTTGTGAGAGAAATGTAAAGAACATGAACTTGGTTGAAGTCAATTTTCTCTTTTTAATACAGGAAACAATGCAGTCTTGCATTTTTATGTTGTGGCACATATTAGACCTTTTTTCTTTTTTTTTTTTTTTTGAGCTTGAGAAATTATTTCTGATTAAAATATGTGTGGATAGAATCTAAAATTAGTAGAAAGTACCTTGAAGGCATTAAAAGATGCAATATAGGACTGAAGTATCACTGTCTGGTTATCTAGACAAAGGGTTTTAATATTGTTTATGGTGGAACAACCAAAACTTTTCTCAACCAATACAACTTTTTCATCCTTTGTTTTTGCAACCACTTTTCAAGAGGCCAAGTAATTATTACCTGGTTGGCTGTAAAGGCTGATAAGTTTTCTTCATGAAGAGAGGGAAAATTCTGAGATGGGTGCTTTTCAAAAAGCTTAGTAATTTGAAAAGATTGTTTAATGCAGAATGTACTAATGAGATGTAGATTGCTGGACAAATGTGAAACTGGATACCCAGGATAACGGTTGATGTGTTTGTCACTGTGCTGATAACTTTTCTCCTGAGCTTTCTGCATAAAAGTAAACTGGACAAAGTTTTTGCCTAAGTTCTTCAGCTGTAAAAAGCAGTTGAGAAGAAAAGCATAATCCACCACATTACCATAAAAAAAACCCAGTTTTAACATAACATCCGCTATTTTTTTGTTAGGAACTTTCACCAGATGAATGACTTAAACCTGTCATCAGCAACCGCAATGCCCAGAGAAACAACTGTGTGTGAAGGGACTGACGTGCAAATTCAAGAGTGTCCTGTGGTCCTTCAGGTAAGATGGGTAGATTTCATCGAGCTGAGAGTGTCATTTATGATATATATTTATATACGAATTCTTGTCCCAGCTGTACTCAATAGAACTCAGTATAATTCATGTTAGTATATACATACATTTTATAAATACTTTATATATGCGGGCTGCTCCAAAAGTAGTGCCTCCTGTTCTATTATGCTGGCCCACGGCATCGGAGGCAGATGTTGGTGTTATGGCAGCAGGGGCTGAACCTTCCCACCAATATCCAGTTACATTTTGTTGCCATGTGGCAGATGGCAGCAGAGGGGCACTCTGACAAAATGGAGTCTGGTGTGGAAGTGCAGATGAAGAAAAGCCTGTCATTGAATTCCTCCATGTGGAAAAGATGGCATCCACTGACATTCGTCAGTACTTGCTGAATATTTGTGGAGATCAAACAGCAGATATCAGCATAGGGAGGCGGTGGGTGGTGAGTTTCAGCAGTGGTGACAGTGACAGTGGGTCACCTCTGCTGGTGCAGATTGTCACACGCGCAGCATGCAGGCTCTTGTTCATCTCTGGCAAAAAAGCATAGCTAATGGAGGTGACTGTGGAAAAGTAGTGCTATGTAGCTGAGAATCTGCTGTGTCAAGTAGTGTTACTGCCCTCTTTGCATCTGTTGTAGCTTCTGTGGAAATTAATACAAGGCATTACTTTTGGAGCGACCTCTGTATATTCTTTGACTGATTTTTGTGTGCAACATCTAAATGCTAGTTCTGTTACAAAAGTTTACATAGTTTTATAAAAGAAATGATCGCCCAAGGAGATTTAATTAATATTGTTTGCAAACAATGAGCTAAAGCATCACATGCAGTAGTTTTAAAATAAGACACATATGAAGTCCAGTGGGAAAGAGTGTGTGGATATCGTTCTCATAAATCTCTTATGTGACTGATAAAAGTATCCCACCTTGTCTAGTTCTGTATGTATATGGTACCAATTACTTTTCTTAGTTTGGCAGTAGGATAAAGAGGGATACTGGAATCACAGAATGGCCTGGGTTGCAAAGGAGCACAATGCTCATCCAGTTCCAACCCCCTGCTGTGTGCAGGTCGCCAACC
>JAOWBP010002559.1:1534356-1573734 GCA_028571105.1 Tragopan temminckii
GGGGCATCCACAGCCTCCTTGGGCAACCTGTTCCAGTGCCTCACCACCCTCTGGGTGAAAAGCTTCCTCCTAATATCGAACCTAAACCTCCCCTGTCTCAGTTTGAAACCATTCCCCCTTGTCCTATCACTATCCACCCTTGTAAACAGCCGTTCCCCCTTCTGTTTATACGCTCCCTTCAAGTACTGGAAGGCCACAATGAGGTCTCCCCAGATCCTTCTCCAAGCTAAACAAGCCCAGTTCCCTCAACCTTTCCTCATAGGAGAGGTGCTCCAGCCCTTCAATCATCTTCGTGCCCTCCTCTGGACCCGCTCCAAGAGCTCTGTGTCTGCCCGCAGCACTGCAGATGGGGCCTCACAAGAGCTGAGTAGAGGAGGACAATCACCTCCCTCTCCCTGCTGGCCAGTCACTACCTGGTGTGTACTTCTGCTTTTTGATACTGCTTCATCTCGGTTATGCCAGCAGTTAAACCTGCTGGCCACTTCTCTGAGGAATACTTCTGTTTTTAAATCTTCCTCCTGTTTCTTTCACGTAGAATTACTCACATGGCCATTGTAATATCCATTCCTCAGTTTGGCATTAAAGTAAGTTTAAACTTCATGCATTACATAAGTGAGCGATGTTCACCTCACTAGGCTCGTTCCAGTTCAGATAAATGAAGGACACCATGTATGCCAGTGTTTTTCAGGAATGTTGTTCTTCATTTACGCACCAAGTGAAACAGGAAGGCTCACTTATTAGCCACATCTAGCTGTAAGATAGATCTAAGATGGCGTAAAATATGTTGCATCAATTTCCTTATACTGTACTGGGTTCTGTAGAACAACTGCCTGACAGAGGTGCTTAAATGAGTGAAACATTTTCATTTGTAAGTCCAAAAGAAAGCGTGAGAAAATGAAACACAGAATGTATCCTGCCTTAAATTCTAACTTCACTCATCTTTTTGCTACCTACTGCCTCCTGTAATAGGCATTTCCTGACATTTTTGATCTTGAAGTTCTGTGAACTTCATTTACTTTAGAGTAGCAGTTTCGTTTCATGAGTTGCTTGCTGTATAACTTTGCTTCTTCTCTCCCTCCTATCCAATTTTTGTGACATACTATCACTCTGGGTCTAACTGAGAGAGTTAACTTCCTTCCTTGTGCACCACATGGTACCGTGTCTTAGATTTGTGACCAAAATTCTACTGATAAAACACCAATGCTTTCACTGCTGAACAGTGCTTGTACAGGATCAAGGACTTCTCTGTTTTTCACTCTACACCTGTAGCAAACTGGCTAGAGGTGGGCAAAGAGGCTGGAGGGGACACAGCCAGGACAGCTGACCTAAACTGACCACATGGATATTTCATGCTGTGCAGCTTTTTGCTCAGCAATGACACTGGAGGAAATTTTCTGGAGCTGTAACTCTGGGCCAGCATCATTTTGCTGGTAGGAGTGGTGAGTGAGTGCTTTTGCATCACTTGTTGGAGTTTTTTCCTTCGCCTAATATGTTCTCTTCATCTCAATCTATAAGCAGTTGTTCTTTTTGTCCCTTCAAGTCTTTCCCTCACCTCACTGCATGGATGCAAGCAAGAGGCTGGGTGGGTGTTAGCTGCTGGCTGTGGTGCAGCAGCACAATATGAGCTGCTACAGCTTAAATACCCTTTAGAGTAGCCTAGATTTACCTCAGAATTCAACCTGGTGATTTTTAATTACTTTTTTAATCCTGAAGAAGTAGGTTGCATTTTCCAGTCCTAAGTTCCATATGGCTACCTAGTCGCATTTCACAGAGCAAGCTGTCTGAAGGATGGTGTTATTCGAGTGGCTATTTTATCCCTGATGGGTTTGATGTTGTTTTAACATGTGAACTTCAATCATTTTATACACCAGTATTTTATTAATTACTCTCATTATATAATATTTATAGTACGCTTTCTAGAGTAGACAGATTCCTCTGCTGCATGTAAAATACTGTGTCTTGAAAAACAGCACCTGAGAATATCAAGGAAAAAATAGCAAAGAGATGGGCCTTTTAGTATATTAATAGGATTTTGTCTCAGGTATGGGTCACATGTACTCAGTTCCAGATGTTTTTGCATTAGATACATCGTGAATGTTTCCTTTTCCTGCAGTCTGTGTAGAAATCCAGTGCTCGGTAACCGTGAACAGCCCAGACACTGAAAACCTGTGACCTTCTGAGGAGATTCAAACAAGGAACATTTTAGGCTAGACTGTATTTTCAATATTTGTTTACTCCATCAAGAAATTTTAACTCCTCCTAATCCCTCAACTTTATAGCTTATTGACATTTTTACATTTTCTTTTTGTAATCAAGGTGTATTTACTGTCAGTAAGAGAAGGAATGTTAATTAATTTGGGGATGAACTGGGAAAGCAGTACATTTGGAGCCATTCCAGAACCACTTAGAAGCTCCTTTGTCCACTTAGAAAAATAATTCAGACTCTCCTGGGTCTGGCAATAAAGACAAAGATGACAAATAAAGCTCTTACACCTGGGGAGCAGATTCTCTTTAAGTCACCTTCTAGACATTAGTTCTGTCTACATCTAGTTGCCATTCGGAAGGCAAAAAAAAAAAAGAGAAAGGAGCATGTGTGTGGGGACAATCTTGTCTGGTGTTAAAGACATTCAAAGAGAACTGGACGTTCTCATCTTTGCTTTAGGGACTGTGCTGCAGTGATGGCCCAAGCTGAGTGATTGTAGTGATTGTCCTTGGCGATCCAGGGAATTACTGAATGCAGTATTACAAATTATTTTTGCCTTCCAAAAAATGCAGCTGAACTAATGGGTGTTTCATTAGTTGAGCCAGTGCTATTTTGTGCTACGTGAAATTTGTTGTTTTCCTCCTACTTTTTGTTTTCCCCAATATTAAAAAACAAAAAGATTGTTAGAGGATATACCATCCCCTTTATTGCATGCATTTCATTCTTCTAGCACTACCTGTTTATTAATGGTAAGTTGATATGAAGGATTGGGGGATTTTCCAGGAACAGAGCCAATTATTGCTCAGGTGATTCACAGTAACTTGCAATAATTCACAGTGACTTTAAGCTGTTTCCTGGTGGCCACGTGTCTCTCATCCGTAATGTACATCTCCTAGTTCCTCATCATGAACACTGACTTTGTGGATTTAAAAATAATCTTCCAGCTGATAATTCACTGTAAACCTGCTCAGGGATGTGTACCTGAATATCAGGCAACTTGTATGAACTGTCCCATGCTTTTCAACAGATTATTGAATACTAGAGAGAGTACTTCGAGTGTCAGAATGTCAGCTGAAGCAGTGCTAATCACTGTGGCAAATAAGTGGCAATTGTGCTTCTCCTGGTTCATTAAATATGGAGACAGGTACTGAGCCGAGTAGGAAAAGCACTGGAATATCCAGTTAGGAAAGTCTACAGAGTGGCAAAAGAGTAGAATATGATTTCTCCTCTTCAAAGATAACCCCTTTCACAATCTAATAGGTGGTAGTTTGTATCATTAATATGATTATACTTTCTCCAAAATTACTGATACGTAGTTATTCAACCCTCTAGATACATTATGAAAATCTGCGTTAGAACAACAACAAAAAAAGTAATCTAAGCATAAGTTAACAAAAAAAAGATTGGATTTTCACTTAATAAAGAGGGCAGGGAATAGCAAGCAGCTTCCTCGCATCAGGATTTCTTGTGTGCTTCTGTCCATAGAGAGCAAGGTACAGCAGAACGCAAGTCTAGCATCAGACCTTGCTATTAAGATAAACATCTGGCATTTTGTTTTATCAACAGCTATTCAGATGGGAAATTCATTAAAACAAACAAGACGCCGTGTGACATTGCATTTGACATCTCATGTCTTAACGCTAGCCAGGTAAAATACAATTCATATTTACTGTGTGTCCATGTGTATGTATGAAAATAGATTCCTCATTTATGAAGTTTTAAAGTTATGAAAAAATAGCTACTAAGTGGAGGTCTGTTTGAAGTCTGGGTAAACTTCATGTGCAAAAGAAAGCAGAACCCTCTGTACTACTGAAGTGTGTTTAGAAGAAAAAGAGTTTAATAGCCTTTGTGTAATTATAAGTCATCTTCACCAAGCCCTTCTGGTTTTTTTTTTTTTTTTTTCCATGTGCGCAGAACAACTCGAATTTACCAGGAAAGCTTACAAACTGTGCACAAAATGTGGAACACCAGTCTGTTCTTTCACAGATTTGTCATTGTGAGCTGTGAATGAGCATTGATTCCTTGGGGAAAGATGTGTGAAGGAAGAGCTAGAGCCAGTGGCACTGCTGAAGAAATGACTGCAACAGATATTACAGGTAAAAAGACAATTTAAAAAAAGTCTTTGTTAAATCTTTTTTTTTTTCTTTTTTTCTTTTTCTTTTTTTAACATGAGATACATTTTTGCCCCTCATCTTCAGCTTATTACGGAGCTAGAAGAAGTTCCTTTCTAAATAAATGCTCACATTTATCTTTAGAAATCCATTGCCTTGATTTTTGCCTTCTAACAGAAGAATTAACTCTGTTAGTAAAAGTGCTAACATTGAACAAACTTTCTGGGTTGATTTTTTTTTTGTATTTTAGCGGGCTCCTTTTCATTTAATATCATTTCAAGTAATTCCTATTACAAACTAAGAATGAATTGCACCATGCATAGATATTACTTTAAAATATTTGTGAGAAGTTAGAGGAATGGATTTTGAAAGCCAGAATTCTATATTGTCAAAAGTAATGATGTGCCCAATTTGAGAGCTTAATTGATGTAATTGTATGTACAGATTGTACTAGTTGCTGCCTAACTGACCATTACTTATACAAGTTTTTTAATCTATGTATGCAATTGCAGTCATTACACAGGTTAATTAAATGCTATCAAAAATCAGAGTTGGTGTAAAGATTGAATTAAATAAATACGAAGCTGCTGAAAAATTATTAATTGGTCAGTTTTACATGCAAGATAATACATATTTCAGAGTAAGCTGTTGAGGTATTTTTATGCTATTACTGTAAATCATTTTTACTTTGTTCATTTGATACACCTGTGAGTATGTAAAGATTGATTATTCTTAATACATTTAAAATAATTAGAAAAAAAGACTATAGGGACTGTGAAACCATTTTATATACTAGTTAATGAAAAGTAAGGAAAAAAGATTTGAGATTAGTTTAAAGATTTAACAAGCACTACACCTGCAAATGAATTTCCTATTCAATTTGCACTTATATTTTTTAATATCATTAATTATTAAACAGATGCTAGTCATTTATATTCTGATCCATTCAGACTTGTGACCCTCCCAAAATATTACTGTGTTTAGCTCCTGCGCAGTAATTGGATTTGTGTCTCATAATTAAAACTTATTGTGATTCAAACTGGAAAAATGTGTATGTTCATACGTTCCAGTTACTTCCACAAGAATTATGAGGGCATAAATAGAAGTGAGCTTCTGACACAACATCCAGAGTGTCTGTTTGTGTTTGCAGAATGGCTAATGCCATATCTAAAGATGATCTGTTGGCCACAGAAAGCTGATTGAACGTTTTAAAACTGAATGTAATCAGTGCCAGGAACTAGGCAGTACAAGCAGGTGTCTCAAAGCTCATCCATTTGCTCCCTGCTTCATACACTGCACCAATTAATTAATTAATGAAACTGAACACAAAATGATAGACGGTTTTGGCAAGGAGAGTTCAGAAGCAAAAATGTTCCATCTCTTCTAAATATAAAACTGCTGTGGAGAAGATAGTCCTTTATGGGTTTCATCTTTGTCTGCATTGACTTTAAACATGTAATGAGCTTTTTTCAGAGACCAATGAGATTTCTGACCAACTGGGCTGTAGTTTGTGTTCTAAGAGCCTCCTGAGAGTAGGATAAACTGGAGTCAGCCCTTCTCTTCACTGAGTGCTTTGGCAACTGAGCTACGAAGTAAAAACAGAGGACGCAAAGCACCTACCCTGGTTTAGAATAAAAGTCCTGTGTCTGATTTACTTCTGTTCACATATTGGAGCCTAATTGTAGGGTCTTAGGAGAAAAAGCTCTCTGGAGGATACAGATGGAATTAAATCAAGTACCTACAAACGGAAGTACTCAGTGAAATGTAAGCTACTTTCTCAATGGAGGGGTCACTGCTTTGTTGCTAAATGCCTTCATCTAAATCCCTTTTTTTTGCACAATTTCTGTTGAAGTGGAGACAGATGCATACCCGAATTCCTGCTGTACCTCTGACAGTCTCCACCAAAGTTATTTTTAAGTTTAGAAAACAATTTTTGCTTTAAACTGTTTAGATTCATGCTTATCTTATTCTTTTTATTTTTTCATTTTTCCTCATTTTCTTCTTCCAGTATTAATTCTTTCTTTCTTTGACAGTCTTTATGCAGCCTTTACCTTGTTCTAGCAACACTTGCACACTCAGATAATCAACACCATTTGCCCCTCTCTTAAAAATGGTAACGTTCAATGAAGAGTAGTTGTTGTTGTGTAGATGCAACAGTAGGGATTCTTTAAAAAATGCCAGTGTTATTTCTAAATCTACTACTTCTATGCTTTACTACTTCTATGCTTTTGCCAGCAAAACTGAATTGATGATCTAAGAACGTATACACTTAGCTAACTTTAAGGAGAGGCATTAATGCTGGATACTGCTTGGAGAAATAATTGATGGGAGAGAAGATAAAAGAGATGTATGCCTACTGCAAAGTTATGATGCTGGGAAGAATGGTCATTCACTGTATCAAAAATAAATATGTGAAGGAAGTCCAGGAAGGGAAAGCCAAGCAAGATGAGGGGAAAAAAGCCTCAAAACCTATTGTAAGCAGTGGGAAAAAAAATATATCATTTTTTAAAATGTCCAAATTCTCAAGAATTTCTGTCATTGGTTTATCATATAAATGAATGAAAACCTCATCCAACAGCACCTCAAATAAAACTGTACTGGCAGTACAGTTTTTGAGTTGTGAATTTAACTTCTTCTGTACTTGGAGTGTTTTTAAATGTTTTGCTATGTATTAATAGGAGAGAGATTCTGCCAGTTATGAAAACAGCTGCACTTTGTTATTTAACCCTTTCAGTAGCAGTGGGAAATTTTTGGTCCTTAAGGTGGCTCCTTAATACTGTGTATTACTGAATTTTTAATTCTAGATCATTTTAAAATACATTACTATTGAGACAAAAGTTCCTGTATTGATGTTCTTATTCAGATGAAATTCATTGTATCAGCATTAACTGTGTGGGACTTGGTTACCTGAAAAACTCTCTACTCTTTGTAAGTAAATCACTGTGATTCAGAAACAAGTTTCAAAAGGCTAGCTCTAGTTAAACTACAGAGAAATTACACCTTCTAATCTGCTTTTGTGACGTTAAATTTTTTAAGTTTCGTGAACATATGATGCATTTACAGTTCAACATTGCACTCTGTAAACAGAATTTGAGCTATACCATACCCCTGAATTATAATGCCAAAAAGCCATTTGTAGATTTAAAATCTGCCATCTTCGTACTATAAATACTCACTGTTGTCACTGAAAAGAAGTAGATGAATGAGTGTCTTTTATCTCTCTCTTGTTAAAGCCAAGGTTTTAAAACAATGTGTGCCTGGCATTATGATATAAAATGTTCTGTTTAAAAAAAAATAATTTGGAGGTTACTAAACATAATGTTTCCATTCTTTCTGTACTGAAGAGAATGGTAAGATATTAGTCTTTGTTGCTTGTTGTTACTGTTAATGCACTACATTTATGCATTGTGTTTGAATTAAGATTGCTGTGACATCAAAAGTGAAATTTGATTCTACTGAAATCTGTGGAATCTTCAAAACCTACAAAAACAAAACAAAACAACAGCAACAACAACAAAAAAACAGAAATGAAAAGATTTGGCTATCAATAATAGTTTTTCTTCAGTGCATAATAGAGTCACAAATAGCTTATAAGGATCAAAAAAATATTGCAAAGAATTCGTAGGCTTGCTATTATATCCATATCACCCACCCAAAAATCATGACTTTCTGCAAGAACAGTCCTATTCCTAGATTACGTAGCTCTACCCTTAGTAAGAATGCATATGCACTGCCTTAGTAAACAAACTATGGTACATTCACAGCTGTGGATTTGGGGTAATTATCAAGCTATGACTCAATGTCTAAGTATTATGTTACCTTATGTAATACATATACTTTATGTACGTATATAACGTTATATAATATAGCACAAAATAGCTGTATGCTAATAGCTGTGGTGTTTTATAATATATCACAAAATAGTTTTATAGAGTACTCTGTTTTACAGAGAGGCAACTGGTTTTTTCTTTTGTTAACATTCCACACTGTTGCTCATTCTTCAGCTTTTCCCTAGGTGAGTTTAATAATTTTCAGAATTTCTTGAAGTAATTTCTGATTCGTCAAAGACCATCTTCATCTAAAAAGGTAAGATTCATGACCTTAACAAAATTCATTCTCAAGGCCCCCCAGCAGTTTCAGAAAGCATTACTGAAGACATGCATCAAAAGGCAGTCTCGTAGTCTAGTCTTCAGCTTTTGAAAAAATCTTAGAAGTTTTGGTGTTTGTTTTTCCTTTTTTTTTTTTTCCAAAAGAATGATAGTATTCTTTTCCCCATAAGTAACTGAATAAATATAACATCCTTGAGGGAAAATGGATTTCACACTATGCTGAATAAAAAATTTGCTTTTATGTAATTTTAGTTTAGTTAAAATAGGGTTTCAGTAAAGTCTCACACAGGTTTTTTACCCAGATTTTCTTCTCTCAGTCCTAAATGGTGCACCTCCTCTGTCCTTCAGAAGTGATAGTTCAGTCCTGTTGATGTTGCGTTCCAACATGTGGGCCTTTTTAGAACAAAGAGTTACTTTAAATATTCAGAAAGAAATTTTCTGCATCTGTTGTGGAAAATTGATTGTTCTGCAGTGCTACCACCTACCACTGTGCTATCATTGCTTATTTTTATTAGTGTCTGTAATATAATGGTTAGAACTCAACCTTTTAAGTTGTTTTTTTAACTAATATGTAATACATCAACCAATGGGTAAAATAAAATATAGGTGGTTTTCACTGAAAAGGTAAGTTCAGAATAAGTTCTTTGTTCTAATGTTATAAACTTCGTCATTGCTTCTCTGAAAACTCTAAGAAAAGCAGATGAAAAGAGTGAAAATAAAATCACTGTTCTCCTGAATGTCCGCACAGACTTTAAACATGACAGCTGGTTCTTTGTTTGCAGACATCTGCAGAAAGCTAACAGAAGTCTGAGTTTCCTGTGGAGAGCAACTTTCTGTCTGAGTGGTGTGCATTCCACTCCTCCTCTGTACCGCATAGCCAGCAAAGATGGGTTTGGAGCTGCCTTCCTGTGAAATGGCTGGCTGGCGTGTGCGACGGGCCATCAGAGGGCTGCCTCAGGGAAGGAAAACCACTGAGTAATGATTGCCTTTTCTCCAGGGAAAAGCTGTGCCCATCTCATCTACCCTTTGTCCACTTCCATGTAATCTTTAGGAAGGTAATATACCTGAGTCCATGATTTGGCTGCCACGTTGGATTTGAATTAGCCATTGGATGGGAGAGATGTTGTGGGACGGACCAGCAGGTAGACGGGCTATTGCACTTACATAAGCCTTAATTCCATAGATATTGAGGCAGATTTTCTGGTTGTTTTCATTGATTTCCTGATAGTTTTTACTTATTAGGATAAGAGCTTTAAGCGGTGGGGATGTTAATAAAATGCAGTAATAACATCTTCGCTGCCTTCTGAATGCGAGGATAGTTTATGTAATCAAAAAACAATTTTAGAAATTGCAGATTTTTTCCCGTATTGTACATCTGCATACTTTCATGGAACTTCATTGGGACAGTTATATTCAGTTATTTGCTTATAGTTGAATCTCCCTAATTCTTCCTAACTCTTCATGTTTTTAAAAGTTATTTTCCATAATATTGCTAGTTATACTGATCAGTTGCTATAAATCCGTACTTTTCTATGAGAAATATAAGCAGTTGAAGTGTTCTATTGATTTTATGATACATTTAGAAATGCACTGTTATTTATGGATTTAGGAGTATATATATTATAAGGTATTGTCAGATTTAAATGTTTTTGAAAGTCCAGATTTGTTGATACAGTTTAGTATTTGGACGTAGTTTTGACCTGGAGAAGTTCTTCCCATATAGATTTTTGACGAAGGGATGCCCTAAGAGTCACTTGAAGAATAACATTGTCTCCATTGGGGAAATTGAGTATTAGAGAGCAAGTTAAATTATGCATTTGAACAAATGAGTTATAATGCTTGGTCCTGGCTAAAACAGAAGAATGGAATTCATCACAGTCTTTATAAATGAGGTGACTATAAATACATATAAATACATGTAAATACAAATCTGATGAATAGATTTTTTGCTCCTTTTACTTAGTCTGAACAGAATAATATCTCTGTATTTACCAGAGCTTTATCTTCATGAAAACTTGTTCTTAGTTACAAATCACTTTCTTCGTATTTCAGGCTCAATAACTGGAAAGGTATTATTTCCACCTCAGGAAAATGAAAAACAGCCTTTAAATCAGCTATACTGGTTCACACAAGAAGCTCCATCCTGCCCGTGGTAGTGAAAGTCTGTGGAGGATGGACCAAAGAACTCATGAGCTAATGGAACTCGTTGCAAATATATGGTATACAGAGATATTTTAATACATTTAGTGTGAATATTTTGCAGTATAAAATATTTTTCATGTTGCTGAAGAACTTTGTCAAAGATTTTGGTTTCTAAGGACATCAATGAGATACCGATCAGATAAAGTAAGCAGATGCTGTATGACATTATTTTTAAGGGCCTTAGCAAGATACTCTAATGTACATCCAATTTAAGCACAAATATATTTTGACTGACTAAAAATCAAGAACTGTGACCTTTAAAAAGATGGAAAAATAGTGATAGAGATGTGCGTGGATAATTACAGATAGGACAGTAAACGGGACTGATAGTTTCAGTGCTAACAAATCCTGAGGGTAACTGAAAACATGAAAAGAGCAAAGAGTGAAGTACAGTTGGCTTTAGAAGCATTTAAAATTTAAATGGTAATTTTCATCCATATGGATAAGCGGTCAGTATTTTAGGACGTGGTCATGCAGAGGATATGTCATCAGATCTTAAGCCATTGTATATGTAGCAGAGGATTTCTTTTATTTTTTATTTTTTTGACTTTGGAGACATTTTCATCAAAACTGCATTGGAATTATGTGGATTAGAAGAAACAGCAACTGGTGCTGATAACCTTAATACTATGTAGCCTGTTGATGTGTTATGTAGCATATTGATGGTGTTGACATCATGAAGTAAGACCAACTGAAGATAATGAGTAATGCTCCAAGATCAGATTGGAGAGATTATCTAAGCATATGGTGTATAATGCAAACTGTGTACAATACATATTTCTATCCTAAACATGGAAGGCAGAGGAAAAGCAATGATTTTGTAATTGAGTGTTATACCAGTAATGACTGTTTTCTACAGTATAAGATAAGGCTAGATTTTTACACGAGATATAAATGAAAAATGAGATATCCTTATTATGGGTAAACAATATCCGAACCATCTGTTGGCCATAATCAACTCCTGCCTCAACTGAATTAAGTATCACTCAATAGGATGCACTCAGCTTAGCATATACATGTTCTTTTTTTTTTTTTTTTGCATACTACTAGACTATTTGATGTGGATCTATTTATTTAGTAAGCTTAAAATCATGAGAGAAATTTGTGATCATTTATTTCCCTTACTTTTTCACCTTATAGTTACTCAGAGTTGCAACCCAGAGGAAATTTTTCATTATTGCTTAAACTGCCATCACTTGAGCAGAGATGTCTGTATGATCAGCCAGCTGCACAAAGACTTGTGCTCATCTGAACTGTTATAAACCTGATCAAGAAATCTGTGCATCAAGAAGAACAACTAAAGAAGTAGAGACACTAAAAAGGAGATCAAACTGCCAAAAGATGTTCCAGGTATCACAGTGCAGCTTACAGGACTCAAAGACCACTGGAAATACATGGAGATTCAAGGGTTGATTTCTTTACTACATTAGTTCCACAGACTCCTGTAGTGCAGTCACACAGTTGAGAATTTCAGTGGAGAATCTTTTTTTTTTTTTTTTTTTTTAACAGCAATCATGCAGTCCTGTTCCATTGAATCCAGAGTGAAATGAATCATTGAATCCAGAGTGAAATGAATAATATGGATGAGAAATATAGACAATAAGGTATAGTTTGCTTGGTCATTCTAAAACTCTCTTGCCATTGTGTATTTTTTTGGAGGCCATTTTATCTGTATGGCTTTGTCTAGAACCATCTCGTTTCCTGCTTTGTCAGTTTTATGGTCTTACAGCTTTCTGTCTTCCCTCATCCCTCGGTCGGTAAAATTTCTCCCTGTAGCTGAAATTGTTCCTGTTTCCAAAGAACTTCTACTGAGTGAGAGTCTCCTACTGCTTAAGAGATCCAATTCTGCAAAGGAGCTTAATGAATGTATTCATGTGTCTCAGATGCATGCCAGGGCTCACACCTTTTCAAACCATTTCAGGGGATTTGAAGTCATACTCTCTTCGTTATAAAACATACTATTTTATATATAGTTAGATATATGTTATGAAAGGCTAAAGGAGAGCTATAGCAACATCTTATAACAGTTAAAGAATTTAAGAAATTTGGTTTTGTTTTATGTGTGGGCAGGACTCATCCACGTGATTCAAAAATAAGGTTGTAAAAAAGAGAAGTTGCCTGATAGAAGAAAATAAAATAAAATAAAGCAGTTATAATTCCCTTCCCATCTGGTAGATCACATCTAGTTACAATTCTTGAGTATTGGTTAGCTCCCAGAAATTGTGTTAGAAAGCAATTATGGCCTTGCTGGCTGAGTGCAAGATAAAGCTGCCTTCCATCAGCAGATCACTCTTGCTCTTATAAAGTGGAACAAGAACAAATATTTGTAGCTATGGATCTCGTGTGTAAATCAGGTGAATTGTTCAGCAGGTTACCATCTTTTCTAATATTTGGATCCTCTCTGTCTTTTACACTGCTGTGGTTTTGTTCTATTTTATTTCTTCAGAAGATTTTTGAAGGAAATTTTTTTTCTCTATTTATAGTGTGAAGATTTTAACATATGACTAAACTGCAGGAGCAAAGGTCAATTGTTTGTGTATGCATTAAAATGAAATATTATCTTCAATATTTGCTGAGTTATTACTGTATTTAATGCATAGATCTGAGACTTAGGTCGTCGGGGTCACCTGCGTTGTCAAGAGTCACATACAGCTACCCGTGAAATCGCTGCTGTCTTTTCCTCCTATATAACTTATGGCCTCACCCTGACCTGCAGCTGTTACATCTCCTCTCCTGAACTGCTGGATGCCTTTCCTGCCAGCCAGGTCCCGTCCATTGTCTGCTGATCCACAGAAAGCAGCTCCAGGGCAAGATGAAAGCTTTACTCCTGCTCTGCTCCCAGGAGCTGAGGAACACTCTCTCTCTTGGCTCACCCTGTGCAGCTCTGGGAGCCAAGGGAGCTCTGGCAGAGGCCACGTGTGGAGCTCAGCAGAGGAATGGTTTCTGTCCGGGTCCAAAATAGTATTTCTGCATGTTTGGCAATCCATGAATTAGATTGACTTAATTATTGAACACATCTAATTAGGAATTAGTAATTCCTATGCTTGGAATCACTGATAATAATGGTAAAAAACAGGTTTTTTATTGTTTATGTAAATATATATGTGCATTCCCGTGCATACACAGTTCAAGCATCTGTGCTTATCCATTCCTTGCATGTCAGTTTCATTAATTTGGAGGGGGAGGGAATAACATGTGATGTTGCAGAAGCACAATGATTTATTCCTGAAATTTGTCAAGTAATGACCTACCCTCAACCAGGATGAACTATGCCAAAGTGCCCAAACTACTGCTCATGTTTATACGTTGTTTGAAAAATACTTACTCGTAAGTGGTGTTAGATGTCTCTGTTACAGAATCTCTCTGGTTATTTCTGCTAATCTCATACTGCATGGATCAAATCCAAACTATTTTCTTACCAAGCTCTCAGTAACAACCATAAAGGTTTGTGTAAGACCCAAACTGTGGGCCTTGACTGAGAATCTGTGGCAAGAGGTATGTTAGCATTTCTTTATCTGCAGTGACTTTTCTTATATTGTTATATGCCATTATTGTTTTAATTTTGTACTACTTAGAGACTTTAGATATAAACTATATTTTGGGTTGCTGCACCACACACATAATAATTATCTTTGTATTTTCTTTGTTTTATCTGCTAGGTAACCACAACTTCCAGCTAAATAAAGTTTGTACACCAGACGATGAACTGCATAAGAGATGTAGTTCTGTTTGTTTCTTCAGGAAAACGTCCTATGAGCAGAGAAGGTAATTAATCAGATGTATCGTTCTGCAAAAATTATACAAGTTGCCAAGTCTTGCCAGATGGCCAGTGCATGTTACTGAAAAAGAAGGGACTATGATTTAAATGTACACAGTGAGTAAAATCCAAATCCTTTTGAAGGACTTCATCTAAATTTAAATTTAGACTTCAACTATATTTAAAATTCTAGTAAAACTATCTTTTCTAACAAACTCTATTTTAAATAATAATTTGGCTTAAGCCAAAGAACTCCTCACTTTTTATTTGAACTTCTGTTTCCCTTTAATGGTATTTCTGCTTTATTAACATTTGCATCGTAAAATATCCTTATTGCGAGGAATTCGTCAGTTGCAGCTGGTTTCTAAACTCCTGAATTTCTGTTGTCTTCAACTGGAATAAGCAAAGATTATAGATGAAGGAAGCTGTTTGTTCTGTGATTCTTTAGTTTTGAAAGGCAGTACCGTCATTCATCAATTTGGATATTCCTGAATTATATTGTAATTTGACTTAATGGAGTAATAATGAAAGACTGAGTAGGAGAAAAGGATTCATACTTATCCTCTGAAATAAAAAATAAACAGTAGGTATAAAATAGGAAGGGATATAGAAATGACAACAGGTTTCATCGGTGTTTTATTCTCCAACAAAATGAAATATGCCTGTGGTAATTGGCGTCACCACTCATATTTCAAAGGAGCACTGTATGAGATTTACCCGAGAAGAACACTGAATTAAATGACTGCATGTGAGGAGCGCGGACAGAATTTCCCCCTCATTTGTTCAAGATTGAACATAATAACCAAGGAAAACTGATGTAGCTAACCACTTCTGACTTGTGTAAATTGATACGGGATGGAGCTGTCATCTCCTAATCAGATTAAGTCTTTTCTTTGGGCCGTTTTTTAATCCACGTTCTTCCATCAGGTTTTACTTTAGGGCAGAATAAACTGCTTGGTGCTCACCTACTAAACGCTGGTTTAATAAAATGAGCATAAGATAATTATTCACTGGTAACCAAGCATTTAATTGCGTGTGCTTTTGTGAATGCCTTTTCACATGTTCCTCTGCAGTATTTTGGGTAGTGTAAGTAAAATAGGGTCCAATCACTAATTTGCTTTATACTTGGATGTAATGCTAGAGCATGTTTGTTCTTTTGAATTGCTGTAATAAAAAGGAAAAGTTGGAATATAGTCATTAATTTTCTAGCGATGTATTTTGATATTAATTTTTACTAGTTGCCTTACAAGTTAGCCTCCAATTGATGGAACTCTTACTAGAAAATGTAGGAAATTAGAAAATGCAGCAGTAATACTTACAGCTGAGAGAGTAGACTGACCTTTACAATGGTCCTAAACTTCACTGAGCTCTATGTCGTACTAAGACTCAATTATAAAATTTTCACTCATCCTAAATTATCAGTGATAGTTCCCAGTTATCATTTACATGACACTGAATTCATCTACATTCCTGGTGCATTATGGATGTCAGCATTTTTCTCAGTGTACTGCTTCATACTTCAATTGGAGGCTTACAGTTTTATATCTCCCCGGTTTTTCAGCCTCTATGGCTTATAATATTACAATTCCCCTTATGCTAACTTAAATCTACCTAATATCCTAATAATACTTGAATTCTAAAGCCTGATTATCCCTTCCACTTCTGCAAGGGATGAAATGATGATCCTCTTTTGAGAGGTGATGAAAGAGCAATAGCAATAATCCTAGCTTTTTTAGGACTCTACCACAGCTTTGTGCAGTCAGAGGTCCCAAAGATTTTGGCAAAACAGACAAAACCAGAAGTAAATGTCAAAAACTGCTTATTTCTGAAAGAGGTTTCAATGCTAAAATGTTCAAACAGCAAGATATGATATTTGCTCCATGAATCTCTATGGTCCTTCCGTTGTAGCTGCTCTGCAGAGGTGAGCAGTCTGTGGGAATGGCATCAGTGACCACGTAGGAAAGAGATGCTCCTCTGTGTTGTAGGGAAGGGCTGAATACCGAATGCCTTTTTTCCTATATTTCAAGAATTATATATACGTATATTCCTTTCCTTTTCAAGAATCTTTTATATGAGAATACAACAATCTGCAAATTCCAAGAGCCAATTTGATCTAGTTTTTTTAATCTTCTTTTCGACTATGATTTGTTTCTCTTTATTTACCACCTTATTTCTCTTTGCGGGCAGCTGTCAAAAAATACAAAATTGTTTGATCAATAGGAGACACAGTACCTGACTGAAATTCTTTTTTGTTCTGAATTATGAATCAAAGTTCTCTAAGTGAATAAAAGAACCTGGTGTCAGTTTTTCAGAAGCGTACATGAAACTTGCTCTTCATGCTCTAATCCATTTTAAAAAACATGTAAATGGAGTTTCTTAATGAGCTAGGATTAATAATCAAAAGCCGACTCTTACAAGTTCATTATTCTTCTATTCCCTCACTTTTTCATCTCATCTGCAAATAAATTGCAGGGCTGCCGAGGGGGTCCTGTCTAATCATCGTGCTCAGTTACAAATCTGATCTACTGTCTTCAGGTGCATTTTCTGGTAATGTTGTTTTCCAATGTGATTTAACTAAGCTAAAATTTTATGTGTAAAGAAATCCCTAAGTTATCCCTCCCTCTCCACTTGGCAAGACATGAGCAGTGATAATTCCTATTGAAAAGCAAGTATCTCTGGTTTTTAAGTCATAACATCCCAAATGTATGAAGTAATTCTTCTTTTTCTCCTAGATGGCAAAGAAGAAATCCCAGCTATTTGAAAACCACAGGTGAGATTCCAGTATTTTAGGTGAATAAGAAACCATGTCGTTATTAAACTTGAAAGATACCAACATTTCTGAGATTGACAGCATCCCATGGAAGATATATATTTCCTGCTGCTACAGAAACATAATGGTGATCCAAAGGTAAATCAGCAGTGACAGATCAGTGACCGCATTGCACACTCAGCATCCTCAAGAGAGCTGTGTTTGTCTGCATAGCTCATGCTTTTCTTATCTAAAGAGTTTTCTTATCCATAATTAACTTCAGGATTTGTTAGCCATAAAGTGTTTATTTGCAAGATGTTTTCAAGCAAAATAATAAAAAAAAAAAGCTCATGCTAAGACTGCCTCCCTTTCTGTGAGAGGACTGCAGGTTTGGACAGAGTGGTGTATAAATTGAAGCCTGACACTTTAATGTTGCTGTAGCAGCTTCAAAACAAAATACACTGAAATCAATTATAGAGGGAGCCAAGATATGCACTGCAATATTGCAAAATATGTAAATACACCTCAGGAGCTGGCTGTATCTTTATCTTTATAGACTTCATGTGCTTACATTTCTACTGATAGAATTACTCAATTTTTATACATATAAATAAGATTTAAAATATCCTCAGTTTTAAATGTGAAGCCTTATGCCTTGGCCTTCCTCCTTTGGGCTGTTTTTTAAAGTCTATTACAGAGGGGGAGAAGTTGTTCTCCTTTAAAAAATTGTGTTTTGGAACGTTTATTAATAAGATGTTAGCATCTGCATGTCTTCTGAAAGACGTTGAGAAAACAATTTTGTTCTGAACTACTGAGTTCTTTTTAAACAATGTCTAAGAATATGAAAAATATCTATTACCACTATGATACAATTATGATCACTATCTTTTGCTATTAATGCCCAAACTCCCAGTTTACTTTTAGATTACAGTAACAGTAGCCATCTCCCTGTTTGAGGCACTGGATAAGCAGTAAATGTGGTCTCTGTTTTTGGCAGATTGCTCAATATGCGATTAGCCAAGCAACTGATAACTTTCGATGTCTGTGCACGAGCTCTTCAGTAGTTTTTTCACACTTGGTATCATGTTAGAAGCAATGTTTTTGGGAAAAGAAGCTGAAGTGGATGTGGGCAAATGATTAGTGGATATTTAACAGCTATAACGCATTCCAGGGCATGTAAATGATAGCAACAGCAAAACTGCTGTATTCTGAAGGACTTATTTTTCATAGAATTGATAAAGAGGAAGACTCTCTGTGACTATCAAGATTTGAACTTGACGAGGGGAAAGAATTTGCTCAAAGCTGACAGTGTTATCTAGCGAAGTTACATATCCATTGTGCAACACAATGAAGTTAAGCTCACATACTTTGCTACATTGAAGTCTAAGCCTATTACCAAAAAGTGAGCAAGCGAAAAGCATGGCAGAAAGGATGGCAGCTCTAGTGTACCACTTATACCCAGGGAAAGAAATAAAAAAGGAAAATGCAAAAACCAGTACCATAAAGCAGCTGTGAAAACCAGAGACAATTCACAGAACAGATCATAGGAGAATTATTTTGCTGCTCTTGGGAGAATACATCTCAGAATTGCATATGATACTCCAGGATTTATCCAGAGAAAGTTTTGCATTTAGGGACACGTGAGTCCCTAAATTTTTGGTTCTTGGTGCCTACACACTACCATGGAATGAAGAACATGTGACACTGCAAGAAAAACTGATGGGCCATGTAAGCATCAGAAATTCTCTTACAATTTCTGAGGAAATATTCTGTCTTTTCATGCTAAAACAAATTGCAGTACTCAGGGTCAAGGCTGATGCAACATTACCTTTTAAGATTGGCTGTGTCTTTAGTCAGCTTGAAATTCCAATAGTCTTTTCTGGGACTCTTTCCTGCTAAAATTAAAGAATTTTTTAAGCACAGGAGAACCAAGAACTAATCTTAGCTGATTATGTGATGTTCATTACTGTAATGGTTAAGCACTTCATAGTTATAAATGTTAGCAGTTTTGCCCCAAGACAGCTAACTGAGTACTGAGGCTTAGTAATTTAGTTAGTAACCTCTCTTTTTGCAGGGATATTCTGCTGTCGTTGGTAGACTAACATATTAAGAATTCAGTCCCCGCTGGGACATTAGCCTGGTATTTCAGAAATCCTGGAAAGCAACGTTTTGAAGGATCAGCACTCTGCTCATTATTACATCATTTTGTGAGAGTGGCTTCCCTGCAGCTACTGACTTTGCTCTGAGAATACAGGAGATTCAAGTCGGTATGAATGACCCACCACATGCTGTGCTTTTGAGAGACAACCTGTATATAAGGAATTTTTCCAAAGTTCCATTTGAGTTTCACTTGAAGTCAGGAAGATGTCTGTAGTAATTCTGTGTGGCTGTTAAGAACTGATCAGTCTGAATAAATGGTTATCTCTGTGCAAGGGTTGTTGCAGGGGACAGAAGGTATGCAGGCAGATTAGTAAGGCACATAGCCCTTTAGTCACTGTGGCCTGTGTCTGGAGTACAAGTAAAGAGAGTTCTATCCATGCTTTACCCTGCAAGATTTCACTGCTTCCTGACACGGCTGTATTCTAAGCAGGGTGTGGTTGAAATCTGCCCAGGTGAGGTACTCTGAGAAAAAAGCCAAAGCATCTATACATTAACTGTGAAAATAAATATGTAAACATCTGTAAGAATTCTTCTTATCTGAAGGTAATATCCATTTCTGAGGGCCACTGCCATGAAAAATCTATACAATTCCTATGTATTCTCATCCAAATAGTTTGAGCATCATGTTTAATTAAAATTCCAAACCCTCTCATTATCATCATACAAATACTCTCTTGTAAAGGAAACAGTGATTTTAAGGTACATTCTATTTTCAAAAGACATATAGAAAGAAAACCTAATGTTGTCTCCTTTAAGGATTATTCTTGTTCTTTTTCATTACTATTAGATCCTGAAAAAAGTAAGGATACCAAATTAGGTGACTTGAAAAGATCTAAAATACATCACTAGTTTCCTCTTCAAAGATGAGACTGAAAAAGCTACTATGATCATACCTGCAAGAAAAGATGTTATAGCACTAAAAAGTTACCAGTTAGAATTTTTACTTGTCTTTCCTCCTTTGTTGTTAAAAAAAAAAAAAAAAAAAAATCTTTTGAGATGAATGTGGACCTAAAAACAGTGAAATTACTCAAGAAATACAGTAGAAGACTTAACCTTTTGACTTCAGCCAAATGTCCCAAAATCTACTGAAAATGTTCAAGGTGATTCAATGAACTGAGATGAAAGCTAACAGCTCATCCACAGCAAAGAGTTGAAATAGCCCTTTTGTCTGAAAAGTTTTCCTACTGCATTTCTATATTCCTTCTCTTCCTTTCTATGACAGCCTCTTCTTTCTCTTAAGCTCAGTCTTCCCACAACTTTCGTATCTTTCAGTGTTGAATTTCCCAGACTGCTGCCAGATTGCTTCTTTCTGAGCTGAGTCAGTCCTTTCTCAGCTGCAATTCCCAGCAATAAATAAGGAAGTTCTGCTTGCAGAAATGCTCTGCCTAGAATGCTGGAATCTTAGAAATGCTGCTGCAGTAGAAGATGAAAGAAAAACACGATAAACAACATCCATAAAATAATGTTGTGGTTTTTTATACCAGTTGTGAATGCTGAAACGAGTATTTAATATTGAAACTGGGCAAAAGCTTTGGAAATGGTTTGGATATTTTTTTTAGAGTTTTCTGATTAAGAATTTGACGTATGGAAAAAAAAATATCTCTATTATAGACCTTACTTTTGTGTAACAGGAGTAAATATATTTAGGTTATCACAATTACAAATAGTATCATAAAAATCTGCTCAAACTTCCAAGTAGTGGTAGAGGGAAATAAAGCTGCCGTGTGTTTCCATTCTAATTGAGTAACACCATTAATGAAATGGAAGTGGTGTTTGGAGACCAAAGATTAACAGAGATGTTGTTTAATGGTAATCAAATACTTGTGTATACTTGTGCATTGAATCAGTTATCATAAGCTCTAAAATACACACAGAGTTTCAGATATAATTGATTGTGTTGCCACTACTATGGCTTTCATGCTTTAAGCTTGTAAAAGAAGTCCTCCTGGTAAAAAGCCCTCTAGCACATGATCAGAGCACTCTGGCCTTTTATTGGATGTACAGGGCAGATGTTAGTCAGCAAAATAATTAAGTAAAAACATCTGAAAGAAAATGTTTTGGAGGATCCAGGAAAATGAAGTTCATTCTTGCAAAGGAAGAATGAACCAGCTCTGTAATTCAGGTGGATCCCTGCTTTCTCATCTTCACTCCCCTCAACTATGAAGCTCTTCAAGTAACTCCTTTCTAGACGTGCTATACAGGTAACATCTGCAAAGCACGTTGTCATCACTGAAAAACAGCTATGGTGTTTTGTTGTGTGCTAACTGCAAGGGTTTCCAATTAGAATTACAGCTCATCAAGACTGCCAGCAGGCTTCTGAGTGGTTAAACCTCCAATTTTCATTGAACTGCCTTTAGCTGGTAATAAAAGCTGTGTTTTGAAACAGGCAGACTACACAGTATCACTAGTTAGTTAAATTCAAGTTGGGTTTGCATTCAGGATAATTACATGGAGTGGAATTTAATTGATTTAGTTGAGATGTGTATTTTATTCACCAAAGTGCTGGAAAATGTCATTCCTTTCTAGAGAGTTTCCTGTTTTTTTTTTCATTTTCTATTCTATTTCTATTTTTTTTAAATTATTTTTATTTTTAAATTATGTTGTTCTTTTAAGAATAATTAACATGTAAGGAACAAGACAGAAGATGAGTTCTCTGGTTGGAAGCCAAGGAGCTTCAGAGTTTCCATACAAATGGAAAAGCTGTTTAAAAACTAAGCTAGATTCATAATATTCATCTTGTACTGCCAAAAATATTTAGCACGGTGTGAAATGTAGAGAAATATATTGCACTAATTTGTAAGACAGTCATACCAAAGGTCACTGGAATTTTTCCAGCTTCCTATGCCACAGAAGAAGGAGCAAGGAAAGAGCATATTTTTAAAAACGTTAACCAAGCAAAGCATATTTTTTAGGACAAGCTGTCTCTGAGAACAACGTGGCAGTCTCTAAAGGTATGGAATCATTCCAAAATAGTAAACACATCAGCCATGTCTAAGTAGAAGTATAAAATAATATGGGGGTGGAAGGGTTGTGGGGAAATAGAAACAATATATTCTTTAAATCTCATTGTACGAATGGAGTTGTAAGTATTAATTAAATAAAATTCTTAATTTGAATGGTAGTATAAGGACATCTTTTAACTATTTCAGGTGATTTTTTAAATTCACAGGGTATCATAGGGGCAGTCTGAACCTGGCCTCAATTTTGTGTGATGTAGTGAACCTATTAGTGTTAAGAATTCAGACCATTGCTATCCAGCAAAACAAGTAAGAACTTTTAATACTTTAAGTGCTCCAGTAGTGTCCTCAGTTACATTTATTGTATTCATGATAAAATGCAAAGGTGAGAAAAAAAGGCTGTTTTGCTTTCTGTCTGCTTCATCGTGAGGGCACGTATGACAGCAAAATAATCTGCCTATTATGCCCAAGCTTGCTGTTTTGCTAGAGGCCTAATTTGCAGCTGATCAAATATATGGACGTGTCATTATTTTTTGATGATGTGGAAAAAGTAATTATTGATCTCCAGTTGCAAAAGCAATATTCAGAGTGATAAAAGGAATTTTAAGACATTCGGCACCAAAAGTTATCAAATGCAGCAAAAATAATTCTCTAAATTTTGCATGTTTAAAAACTTCTAAAAAAAAATAGACTTTTCTATCCAAAATAATCAGCAGTTGAAAACATGACACATGATCCATCTTCCAACAAACTTACTGCAGTCTTTTCAGGACAGAAGTGTCTAGGGGAGGTCTGGGATACTGCTTGAGAGTTCATACTCTAAAATCACAGAATCCTTTCAAAGTTTGTATCTCAGATGGCAGAGTATCTGCCACTCAGGATTACTGCAGTGTAAGTAAGTATGGGCAAACTGTTTTGACATCCCCCTCTGTGATGTTGGAGGAAGCTTAGGCTTAAATTGCCAACTGTAGTAAGAAAGTAGAGAACAAAACACATAGAGAGTATAATAAGAAATTACTGAACTTTTTCTTGACTACTTCTATCTCTTCTTTCTTTATGTTTGCCTTATTCTGGCAAGCATTTTTGATGTTAATGGAAAATTCCTTAAAAAAAAAAGATTATCCCATTAAGAAGAAGTGAATGCACTCCAGTAGAAAAGGAAAACGTATCGATCAATATTCAGGTACACCTTACTTGCCTGTCACCTCACAACAAAGAAATGCATTTTTATTACATGGCCAGACAGTTCCAAGTGCTGTTGATTCTTCTTTATAACATTTATAAAATTTTAGTACAGTTATGAGAATAAAATTGGATCTCATAATTCACACAAGATCTTGAAGGGCAGGAATCTATAAACTTTAAGATCATTATTAAACAATGCATTCTGATAAAATGTGTGTTTCTGCTAATTTCTTTGAAGTTTTTAACAGTATTTGTTCCTTCTTTGGGCTGGTGAGAATTTCATTGGTATTCATTTAAAAAGTAATTTGATTTATAAAATCAGAGCGTATAATTAAGTGGCATTATAAGTTAGTTGAAACTTACAAGCGCATTGTTATTAGAGACTTAAAAATTAAGGTTGATCTCTGCATAGCTGATATCACCTGGACTCTCGTGTGCAACGGACGGCTTTCTGGAAGTTAGTTGCTGTTCTGGTTAAGTGTATAGAAAGGATCTAGAAGGAAGCATTTGTGCAATCTATCTCAAAAAACGGTTGTATATTGGATATGTACTGAACTGTGTACTAAATTAATTCTGGAGATGTGAAAATTCACTAGTAGTAAGAGACAGGAACACTAGGAAGGAAGCGTTCTCAGTACCTGTGCATCTGCCTGCAGCACAGCTGACACTGGCTCCTCCAGAGGAATACTGCCAGCGTGGAGCCCAGCACAGACTTTCTGAATTAGTCCCTGGGGGCCCTGTCTCTGTTTGCTGTAATGCATCTGGAAAAGATCAGCCTCACAAGCGAGGTTTTTCAAATAGGTACCTAGGTGGTGTGAGTATCTGCTTACAGTGAAGTTTTGAAGCCTCTATCTCAGCTCCTGTCTGGAGTTTTGAAGTTTGCTTTAAGTGTTTAAATGCTCAAGAATGCGTGTTTTGTGAAAAACAAAAGGGGTACTCTAAATTGGAAAAATGTAAGTGAAATAGGTGAATTGTGCCATTTACCTAGTATTAGGAAACCTTATTCATTTTAATTTGGTTTTAAGTCCTTTGAACTCCTTTAGAACTACCTAACATTCACAGAGATAGCCTTAGGAGGAGAGGTACAATTTTTTTTCCTGCTAGAATACGTTAGTGTCTCTCTCAAGCTAGCCAGAGAAAGCTAAATAGCTGAAGATTCATTGACAAAAAAAATAAATAAAATGTGAAGAAGCATTATAAAATCATTAGCATCATATCAAAGACTATTTTCAACTTAGAGGTGCTAGGCATGATCTTGCCAAAAGTAAATTAGAAATGGCACAATTAAGTCAACTATACCATGACCTCGTAATAAAAACAAACCTGTTATTTTTTCAAATTTAGGTTCATGGCTCTGCCAACATCCTCCATTACAAATTTCAAGAACGAATAAAGAAACAAAAGACTAATCATGAAGAAACTTCTCTAGCCTCACTTTTATACTGCATGAAAATATATACTGAAGGAGGGCATATCCAAAAGTAAGACCAGACACAGGAATTCGAAAAAACAAGATACACATTCACTGCAGTGGTAGGTGCTCAGCTACACCTGCCTGTAACTGCTTTCTATTCACAAATTTTCCAGTTTTGCAGTTCAATATTATCAGTCTGAATTATTTAACCATTTTTCTACTATGTTATTTTCTTCTTTGATTATGAATCTTCTCGAAGTCTTTAATTATTATGAGAAAAAAATATCAATACGACATGATACATCTTTACACTAAACACTAAGTAACTAGAACAGAGCTGAAATGTGGTAAGAAAATAACATAACTAATTTTATGCATTAAGAAGAAAAAAATCCGCATAGCTTAACATAGATTTTAATGTAGCCTCGATGAAGCTTTTCCAAATACACAAAAGACTTGGCTCAAAGCTATGGCTCTTTGTTTTGTATTATTTAGTATGATTTCAGCAGACATGGATCCATAGTCTAGACAAGTTATGTTTGATTTTAAATAGTTTTGATCTCATTATTTTACATTTTGGTTAAAGTTTTGAGGGTATATCAGAAAAAAATAATAAAAAGGGAACAAATACAAAGTTCTTAAAAGTCCCTTTGATTCTTGCTATGTCAGATCCCATTATTAAAGTATTAAAGAGAAATCATTTCCTACAGAAAAAAAGCTACACTTGATACCCACAGTGTTCTGTTGCGTAGATAGCAGCAAGCAGGCATTGCTAAGTGCCTGATCTTTGAACTGGTACAAGATAATTGAAGTTGATGGGGTTATTCTAACGTAACTGGGAGGAGAGTGAGGCCCAGTCTTCTGAATTGTCAGTTTTAAAGATCATGAATGAGAGTAGTTTTAATAACAGGACTTTCTGTAATGAAATATAATTTGGATTTTTCCAGGAGGCTGAGCCCTCTGGTAGACAAGATATTTCCTGAAATTCCCCAGGCAGAAAACTGGAAACGTGATATAGAGGTGATAGGAGGAAACGTGGCTTCTCATTTTGGAAAACTCTCTCTTGCATTCTTATTAAAACACTTAATTTCAAGATAATGATGTAGAGATTTGTACGCATTGCAACATCCTTTTATTGGGCATTAACAGTTCTATGAGGCTGATATAACATCGCACTACAGATATCCCTGCAGAAAATAAGAGCCATCAATACCTATCGAATAACCTTTGAGTTGAAGTATGGATAAATTTTTAGAGCTACAGCCCTGAGGTGTGGGCAGTGAAGACCTTGGCACATGTATATGCTTTTTCAAGGTTGTTCTCCATGTATTTTACTTACAACAGTTAAATAAAATGAATTAGTTAAAAGATTGACTTCCACCAGAAAGTGAATGCAAGTACATGATTTGCTGTCAGTGGAATTGAATTAGGAACATGCTTAAAAGTTTGACTGAATCACAATCTTACAACTTCATTTTTCACATGCATTAATTGAACGATATCATTTAGTGACTTTTAAAGTAACCGTACATGATATGCGCTGCTTAGTTAATAAGGAAAATGAATTAAATCTTTGGTATTTTTCATGTAATGAACATTTATTTATAGAAATTACTGTATTCATATCAAGAGAAACTGTAGTGCACTTTGTCTTTTGAGTAAGGTTTTTAAAGGTAAATGAAAAGTTGTCAATAAATACTTTTTATATTCAGGAATAATTGTAATGCATTAATGCATCTAACTTACGTACGTTTGCCATATGCCCCTAGAGTTATTTCAGAACCTGTAGATTCATTTCTAGCTTTTCAAAATATTATACGAGATAGATTCTAAATATGTTTTTTTTAAATATTATTAAATTCTCTGTTTATCTTGATTATGTGATTATTCTCATAACTAAATTTGACATGGATGTAATGTATTTTTTGTGTTATTGCTGCCATATATATGTTCTTTACTATTTAAATGCTTTTTCCTTATGAGATGGAGTTTTCTAAGGCTTAGCTTAAAAAGCATTAGAAATGCAAAGACAAGCTATAGAAGAAACCTATCCAGTAAACTGGTGAGAAGAGCAGGATCACATTTTTGCTGTTAAGCATGACTTACCTAGGCATCAACTTTAAATTGTCTTAAAAATCAAGGTTTTAGCACTGGGCCCCCACAAGTCAGAAAAGGCTTACAGTTCTAACAAATTCTGTAACAGTAGTTGTAATTTGAAGTCCAGTTCAATAAAATGCAGGGTTTTTTCTTGGTTCACTGGGTTTAGATCTGGCTCTAGAAACCGTTCCACTGAAATTAGTTCATACTACGTAAAACACATATGTATGTCCTTCAAAAGTTAGTGCCTGTGCTAGTAGGCCAAATAATGAGTTAAACAAACTTGGCGTAGTACTGAACTTACAAAGAAATGTCAGTGTACATCTCAAAATCCCTCGTGTGCTGTGATTAATGCAGGAGCAGTGTTAAAACAGAGGAGTCAGTGTAGCCAGACAGCGAGGTGTTTGGCAGAACCTCTGGTGGGCTTTAGTACAGTATGTGCTTTTACAGTACTGGACTATGTTGAAGCAGTAATTTCATGGAAACCTGAAATACAAAGAAAAACCCCATGCCCTAGGAGGCCATGGCTTCTTGTACTTCTTTTTTTTCTTACTGAAATCATAAAAATAATTCATCAGGTTCAAGCAGAAATTGAACCTTTCTTCACAGTTCCCGCTGCTCTGAAGCTCTGATTCTGTAGCTCTTTAAGTAAATACAAAACCTTAACATATCGGCACATTTAATGCATGTGCAGCAGAATATGTATAACAGGAATTCTTCGTTTTATTTGATCTGTACAGTAGCTTTAATTAATTAAATCTATTGCTTCAAGAATGCAATTAGAACTTGTTTTTGATATGAAGTAGCTTTTACTGTAAAAAGAGCATGCTCTTGGTCCTCGTTACCTACCAGAAGTTGGTGAATTGTGCCAACTCCTTCCTGTATTTTTGTTACTGCTTCGTTATGTTAATGATGCCCAAATAGGCAAAGATTAGTTTCTTTCATTTCATTCCATTTCAGTTTTCAGAGGTTTCACCATAAGAATCTATAGCGTTACTAAGAACTACTTCAGTAGTTAAGAACACAAGAAATGTACTCATGCATTTCTGAAACATTTATCTTATCAAGGGAGAATACAACAGTATTCTACAAGCATATTACATGTAAATATTTTTGAAAATAGGTATTGGGAAATAGCGTTCTCCACTCCAGTGTTTTATTTATTTTTTACAGCAGCACACACAAAATGCCAAGAATGCTTAGAACTCAATAATGTGACACCAGTCCCTTCTTTCGTAGTCCTTAAGATAGAAAATAATGATCGTTATAGATTTTTGCCTTACGCTGACATCAAAGACTCACACGGAAAACACACAAGAGCAGCCTATGATAATAGCTTAAAGAAAAGAGGCTTTTAAAAGAAACCTTCTAAAACAAAAAAGAAGCTGCTGGTAGGAGCCAAAACAAATCCTTATTTTAATTGGCACGCAGTGAACAGGGAGGCTCTGCCATGCCGTGCTTCTTCTAGCACTGACAGCTGCAGGGCTTAAATAACCCTTCACATTTAACTAGTTGGTTTTAATAATCGATACGGGAGCGTGTCCCAGGGCCCACACGCTCTGCGTGGCAGGATTCATACAACAGCTCTGGAGAGCATCTCTTTGGAGTCCAGCAGTGAGGTACAGGCCGTGTGCGCTCAGTATTGTGTCGGTTGTCGGGGCTCTCCAGGACCTTGTTCCCTTACTTCTGGTGTCTCAGGCCATCCCCACACATCACAGCCTGGTTCAGTGATGGGGTGAGAGGGAGCGGCCTCAAGCTGCACCAGGGGAGGTTCAGGTTGGATAGCAGGAAGAATTTCTTGTCTGGGAGAGCAGTCAGGTGCTGGAGGGGCTGCCCAGGGAGCTGGCGGAGTCGCTGTCGGTGGAGGTGCTCAAGGAACGTCTGGGTGTTGTGCTGAGGGACGTGGTTTAGTGGGAAATACTGGTGGTGGGTGGGCAGTGGGACTGGAGCATCTTGGAAGTCTTCTTTTTTTGTATATTTGCTTTCTTCCCCACAGGCTCGTCAAAAGTTCTCTAGCCAACTTTTTGTTTCCCACTCTCACCGCTCTGCTCCAGCCGCGTCCCCCGGTGAGGAAGGACAGCGGGGAGCGGGGGCGGCGAACCGCGGCGCCCGGCGGGATTTGTGTTTTCCCCGTGACCGAGGGTCGGTCCTGCAGCGCGCACGCGGCGCTCCGGGCACGAGCGGGGTTCCCGCCGCCGCTGGGTGGCGCCTCAGCAACGGCGGCCGCCGCCCCCGGTCCCCTCGGCGGCGCTGAGGCGGGGCGGCCCGCGGGGCTCAGGTTAGCCGGGCAGGGCTGGGCTGCGCCGCGCTGCCACGGACCGCGGCCCCGCCTCGGCACCCCGGAAGGCGGCCTGAGGGGCAGGGCGGTGCCCGGGAGGAAGGCTGCGGAGGTTCCGGATGGACTCCCGTGCAGCGCCCGGAGCTGGCACGCTGTAGCGGCGGCGACGTCCCGTTTCCCGCCTCTTGCACCGGCCGCCTTCTCTCACAGGTAAGCTGTGCGCTGCTGCCTTAGCAGCGGCTTTGGGTTTCGCTGTCTCCCGTTCCCATAGCTCGGAGGGCTTTCCTGACTTGCTAATGTGTGCTTCGTGAGAGGTTTCCCGTCGTTCAGCCTGTCGAGTACTGGGCTTCGCATACCGGAGGTGCTGTGAAGGCTGGAAGGCGTCTGCGAGTGTTTCTTATTCACAGAAGGAAAAGAAGTCTGTATTAAAATTTTCGAATTGGCAACGCGTTTAAAGCTGAGGTAAATTTGATTCTGCTGGCTTCACCCGAGTGAAATAGGTCACTGTTGTACTCTGGTGAGCTTTTTTTCATCCTTTGACGACACTTTGCAAAGCTTGAGGAGAAATTTGATACGCAGATCTAGGATACTTTATTAAAAAAAAAGAAGTCTATGTATGTATGTTCTCTAAAGGAAGGGAATAATAAAATGAAGAAACACAAAACTATCTGCAGGCTGCACAGCTTGGATGGAAACACCTGAGCTGAAGTCACGAATGCTGTGCTTATAGATATTATTTTACAATAATATCTATTTACTCTGCAGTGCTGGGTGACCTGCATCAACAGAGTGGGGTATGAACACCTCCGAGTGAATATTTCACTGTTCGCAAAGAAGTTTTTGTCCTTGTCAGATATTGCACAGCTTCTGTATATGGCTGAGCTATTCTTGCTAGATACGGTTGGATGAGGAAGTTAGCTTTGGCCCATGCCATGCAGACCTTTATAAGAAAGGGCCTGAGGGGGAGATTTTATTCAACAACTCTTCACATCCTTGCATAGTAGTCCAGTGCTTTGTATATCCAGAAATGGGCTTGTGCAGCTCTGAAAGGTGTTGCTCACTTTGCCGAGGGAAGCCTTGCTCGGAGATAGGTTAATGGTGGCACATCCCTCTTGTCCTGTGGGGGTAGGAATGGATGGAGAGCCTGTGCAGCTCTTCTGATCCGGGGCCATGCTATGTTGCACACTGCAGCTATCTTTGCAGTCCTTTGTGGTTTGCCTGGCACACTTGATCTGTTGCAGGGCAACTAGCTGCTATTTCACAACCTGTATGATAACAGGTGTATGTCAGGAAGGGATGCTGTTCAGCGGAGTGTTAAGTGTAACGTGGGGTTCCTGTCTTTTACCTGTTTGTTTATTTATGTCCTCTGCTATTTCTTTATATTTGCTCAGTCCATTTCTCTCCAGTCATTGTAACCAACGAAGGGTATCTGGATGACAGTAATGGAGATTGTTTGCTTCACAGAAATGTGTCGCCTGTTACTAGCACGGGTTACTGAACGTCAGCATAGTAAGTGTGAATGATAAAAGAGGCTGAATACGCTCGCTTTTCATATAGGTGGACTGTGATGGCATTAGGTACTCTTTAGAAGATCGGTTTTAGGATAAACATAGCAAGAGGGTACTGTCTCCAAACATCTTGTGTGTGTAGAGATGTTGGCATCAAATGGGGAAAAAATATGGGAGAGAATAAAGCGGGCGCTGCAAGCCTGTCCCAGGAAATAGCAGACAAGCATGCAAGCTATGCTAATTAGTACTCTGAGAGGATCTATTTTTCCCCCTTTTACAGTAGCTGATGGCAAACAATGAGCCTAGTTCTGTTCCCTCACCCCAAGGGTTTGTATAAATATATCCACACAGCTTGACTCTGGTTTACTTTTCCCCCCTCTGTTCTTTATATTTAGTCTATTTGTAACTCTGACATTTCACTAGGACTTCTGTTGCTTCTCTTCCATCTGTGTTTTTATTTGGAGTTATCTCCTTTTCCTCCCCTGCATCCTCTATAAAGATTTTAATTAGTGTCTTGCTAATTTTTGCTCTGTTTGTTTCCTTCTCTTGTAGAGAGATAAGTTGGATGAAAAGAAAGCTACTAATTTGTCTTTGTGCTTTCTCCTATTTTGTGTCATTTTGTTCTGCTAGACAAGCTATCTTTGATTTAGTGGGGTTGGAGTATGAGTGCATAATAGATTATCTGTCACTGGACCAAATCAATCATGGTTAACAGTGTATTGACAAGAGCATATAGCAAGTATCCTTGACCTGAGGTTGAAAATACCTGTTATCAACGTCATGTGGCTCTTGCTGTTGCTTGGCCTCAACTCTGAGGTGGAGCTTTCCGTATCAGCTTCTCTTATTCTCCTGTATTCTGCTATATGTTCTTATTTTCCCATATTCGCCTTATTCTCTCCATATTCTGGCTTGCTTTCTTCGAGCCTTTTTGAGCTATTGTAGACCACCTCATTCATTGATGGAGCACAGAAGAACCCAACTCATGTCCAAGAGTTCTTAAAAGAGAAACTCGTGTGCTTTAGATTCAAGTCAGCGTTTAAATTTTGAGGTTACAATGAAATTTTCACTGTAGCTTGGCTGCTGTTTAATTGCTCAGGTCAGGTCGGTTGGTTTTTTACATATTTATTTGTGGTAACTGATACTGTATGTTGTTGGAGGGAGGATGTTGAATTGGTCTTGCTATTATTGTGGCTCCTTTGTTCACTGTAAGCACTAATGCTTAAGCATTTCATTCATGTGGCCATAGGTACTCCTAATAGCATTCTTTTTTTTTTTATGTTGTAGCAAAATGTTCCTGCTGTCTGTTGTATAACACTTGCTCTGTATTACTTCCTGCTGGAAAAGAAGCGTATTTTTCCTTCTTAATGGAGGTGTTTAATTCTTTGCCCTAAGATTCTGTGCAAATGAGGGCGCTGAGCTACTTGTAAAGCAGTCAGGAGATGGCAGGGTCAGCCCCAGCCTTTGTTTTCAGTTGCAAACATACAGGTGAGATGTTCACAGTGTTATTGTTGGTTACATCTGAATTCAGAAATCAGAATGTTGATTATATTTGAGCAAATATATAAAAAGCACAGCTGAATTTTTTGATGCTTAAGTTCAGTATTGGCTGAAAAGCTTGCTGAAGAGCTTGTTTTGGGACTGCGTGTATCTCTACAAAGATGAAATGGTGATGCAGAGTAAGTAAAGTAATTACTGGCAAGTGAGAAATAAAAGACTTGGAGGAACATTATTGATGTACTTTGCTACTTCAAGAAAAATGTGTTTGGTAAGCTTCCAGGCCAGCAATGTCTGTGCTCAAGTTTGGCTTGCAATTTATGGACAAATGAAAATATATTCTGCCTACAGTGTAACTAGATCATCTTCATCTTGCTTATCAAAACATGCATATATTCATGCAAGAATGACAGAAATTCTACTGGAATGCATTTTATTTTCTTTGCTACTTTTTAAAAATGAAAATATTTTATCATACTGTCTCATAGGCCTGGCATCTCAGCACCTTCTGGTGGCATAATCAATGGTGTGCTGTCTTGTCTGCTTTTTATCTCTCGAAGAAGGACGATAAGGTTTTTGAGGAGGAAGGTGAAATGTTTTCCTGTGTGGGCCGAATTGTAAATACATGGTGTGGAGAGGGCAGGATAATAGTTTGCTTTCCAGATGAGTCAGCACCGAGGAGATATATGATGACTCTTGATTCCTGCTTTTTTGTATTTGTTTCAATTATTTGTGTGGTCTATGCAACAAAGAGAAGCTTGGGGCACAAAGTGAGAAGCACAGCACTCTTGGTCCACATGCAGCTTCTCGTTTCTTTCATGGTTGTTGTCACATCAGCTCTTCCATGCACCATTTCTCCTTTTGAGAGTTCACAACGCTCTGCCTAGTCTGTTCCTCAGGACTGGAGTTTAAACGCGTGCTCCTTTCCCAATTGTTTTCCTGTAGGATTGTGTTGACATACAGCCGCTTTCTGCTACTACAAATATTTGATTCTGAAAGAAAAAGTTTAGAAAGATGAAATTTAGTCTAACCTTGGCTCATCTGAAATGCTGCTAGGAAGCAGGTTGCTTGCTCCTGTCTGGAGCCAGCAGAGCCGGAGTGGAAAAAGAGCAGAATCAGGTAATGAAAAAGCAGGACGGATGTGGGATAACTGTTGTCCACTCTAAGCCACCACATTTTAGAAAAAAAAGAATCACATGGTATGCAGGATTGAAAGCTTTGTCTCTTATCCACTTACTCAACAAGCTCACCTAAGGCTAATGAAAAGTTTTCATCTGAGCCAAATTTAGTTCAAGTGAAGGTTAAAAAGATTAAAAGAAAAACTCTTTATATTAACTTGTAGAGTGCAAAATGCTCGTATCATCGATGTGTCAGAGAAGCAAGATTGCCAAAGATATGAACAAATGCTGATTCTTCACAGACTTAACTCAAAGGGCAGTAAGGAAATAGTGCTCCTTTGTCATCCTTTGGGTTTGGGAGGATTCTGAATTGTGGGGAGCTTTTTCGGAGTTTGGAGGGGGATGTGACACTATTGGAAGTGAAAGAGTAATTGATAACTTTTCCAGATTTTCTTTCTGTCTTCTGACCTAGAAAGAGAGCTACTTTATTAAGATACTAGCTTTCTTTAACCGTAAGTGTGAGGCTTGATTCTGGGTTTCATCTCCGCTGATGCGTTTTAAGCTGTGTTCTGCTTCGCCCCTTGCTGATTTAGGGCGAAATTGAGGTTTAAAAATCAAACAAAATGAAGCTCTAGATAGAGCGTGGCTACAGTAGGGATTTATAGCTATGTGTATTTTCCATTTTCTAACTGCTTTCCTTTAAATGTTTCTGTGTAAATGTCTGGTATAGAATATATTGAATTACAAAGGAGATGTAAACTCTCTGCCAAAAGAGATGTAACTTCAGTTAAGAGAAAAACGTATATGAGATTTATGTATATGGTTGTGGATGCTCCTTCCCTGGAAGCAGTCAAGGCCAGGCTGGATGGGGCTGTGAGCAACCTGGTCTAGAGGGAGGTGTCCCTGCCCACAGCAGGGGTTGGGACTACATGATCTTAAAGGTCCCTTCCAACCCAAACCATTCTGTGTTTCTGTAAACAACTTTAAACCAAAAGTCTTCCTGGCTGTGCAGGGGAGGAGAACCAAAACAAACGCGGTGAGCAAAAAAGAACCGAAGAACAGTGGGTGAACAGGGGAGTTGTTATGAAGTCACTGTACTTCTGTAAGCAGATGGCCACAGTGCCTACTAAAAACATTGCCTCGAAGTTCAGAGACGTTGCCTTTGCCTCCTTTGCCTGCCCAGCTGCTAGCATGTCCCATTGTTTTAAGCCTCTGTGCTGAGCTTGGCATTCTTGGGTTGTTTTTTTGCTGTTCGCTTTCCGTTAACGGTTCAGTGTTTTCTACTGTTAACATCTGCTGAAGTCTCTGAAGTGTGAGGGTGGAAACCAACCGATTGCGGAGAAGCAGCGTGGGCTGCTGGCATTCCCAGCACAAGGGCTAGTGGCGAGGAGATGGGATGGTTTGGAGTCTCTTCTTGTGGTGGTTAAATGGCAGGGCTTTCTACATCTTCATTTCCAGCTGGGTCACTGGGATTCTGAACTATGTACTTCAGCATAGCTTATGGATTTTAAACCTGTCACATTGCACTTCTATTATAGATATGGCACTGCACTTGCAAGCTATTTTCTTGATCTTTTGCCAGCAAGGCTTTTGTAGCAGTCCTTGGAAGATATACTGTGGCAGTTCCCTTTTACAATATCTATCATTAACACCTCTTTGGCATCTGTAAGAGTTTCTTCTTTGCTGGAGATTGGAGCAGTTGATTAAGCGACCCTTTGCTGTCCGCAGGCAATTTCTCAGATTTCAAATCTCCCTTTCCTAGCAAAGGTCCTGGAGACAGGTTGTGGCAGGGCAACTGCTGCCCTTGCTTTCGTGATAATAATAAACTGCTTGAAACATTTCAATCAGGCCAAAGCAGTGAGACAGCTTTAATGAGGATTTGTAGTGACCTTCTGTTTTATAGTAGGTGGATTCTGGCACATTGTCAATTTTGATTCTTACTGATCTTCCAGTGGCTTTTGATACTAGAGATCATAAGTTTATCCTAAAATACCTGTAGAAGATTCAGAGCCCTCTGGGCATCGCTCTGACTTTGCTTCGTTAGTATTTGCCTCGGCAGTGTCAGTTTGTCACTGTAAATATCTCCTTTTCTGATACTGCCCTGGTGAACTGCTGGGTTCTCAGGGCTATGAAGTGGGCGTGTCCCAGGTTTCTTGTGTGTATGTATTGGCTGCAGCACGCCTTCCCAAACTCACACCTAATGGCACGAAGAAAGCGCTTGCATGCGTTTGTTTCATACAAGTATTTCTGTGTGTATGACAGCAGTGCCTGCCTGCCGAAATTTAGTCTGTGCATTGCAAAAGTAAATGCAGACACAATGAGGTTATGACTCCCTGTTGTCTCCTTTTGATTGTATTGTTTTAGTCTTGATTCAGTATCTTAAATCACAGCGGCAGCCTAGGCGTGGGGAGAAGTGTAGGCTGTTTCTGGCTACTCATGTGATGCTGGGGAAGGTTTTCTGGATGCCAAGAGGCAACGTAAACAGACTGCTCTTGCCATTCCAGGTAGTGGTGACAGTAAGTCTTCCTGATGCAACAAGTCAGCTCAATCATCAGGTTTTCTTGTCTGAGAGGAACTTTACTCATGGGACATCTGCTGGAGGCTTCTGCCCAGTTCTTCAAAATCAAATATTCAAGATATGCTATCTTTATATTTAGAAGGAAGGGTGGTTTTTTTGTTGTTGTTTGTTTTTTAGAGTTAATCTGCTGTAATTGTTCTATTTCTCTTTACTTCCAGTTATTCTTCCAGTGATTTGAGGTAGAGTTAATTTTGTATCGAAGATGCCAGTAGTTGGATAAGGAGCTACCTCTGGGCTGGATGTCTAGACTGGGCTTCTGTCTGTAGAAAGACAGAATAAACCTGTACCGTGATTCATTTTATCCATAAGTGGGCTTGTATGGTGCAGGTATTTAAATCATAAGACTTCTATGTATTTGTGAATTGCTGTGTTGTTTTGGTTGTTAAACACTTGGCCTCAGACAAGGAGCTGAACCATTGCAGTTTGGAGGGTGGGTGTTAATAGAAGGTTATAATCTGAACAGATGTAAGCTTGGGATGCAAAAGCAGAGAAAAAGGCAAAGTGCCAAAGAATCCCCAAGTAGACTGTGCAATGTCTACGTGTCATGGGCTCGTTAGCAGTACTGCCTTTGGTAACCTTGCCCAGGCGTGGCGTGCAGCACGGCTGTCGGGGATGTCCTGTGGGGTAGAGCGCTGGCCCCTGTGGGTGGGGTTGGGAGAAGAGATGAGAACTAGTTCCCCAAAGGGCTGTTGTGTTGCAATGCAGAGCTCAGAACAAGCACACAAAACATGGAAGGTGCTTGTGTTGTTGCTGAGTGTCTCGGTTTCGTTTCTCCCCTGCCACTCACGCAGTGGATTATTAGCGCTCTATCTGAGCTGCTGGTTTGTTGTGCTGTCCATTCAATTAAGACAGCTCTGTCCATCTTAGAAGAAGAGCTAGTTGATAATTTACCTTGTGATTTGGTGTATGTATCCTCAAATTGTACCTGCCTACTTGAATCATGTTTCACTTTGAAATGATTTCTAAGGTCTCTTATTCACAGCCTCTGTGGATTTCACTGTGGCAGCTAAATCTGACAGGAATTATGAATTGGAGCCCTTCACCACCACAGTTCAGTCCAGGGTATTAAAGTGAACTGAAATCAATAGTGGTTTACATTATAATGTGCCTGGCTCTGAACTGGAAACTGCAGAATAGGTACATCACTTGTTTTGCTCTTCTGCTAGAAGGCAGCAGCCTCTGGCAGGAGAAAGGGTGGTCGACATCAAGAAAGTTCTTGAACCTTGCTAATATGACTTGGAAGAGCTCACGTGGAAATGTTATTCCTTGATAGTTAGCTTTTTTTCTGTCGCTTGTTCACTTTTTCCATCTGTGCTTTGGATTATATTTGCCACATGTATTAACTTTGCATGTGTTTCTAATTTTCCTAGTTTCTTCAAATTTTGTAATCTCATGCATTTCTGCCGTTTATCTCAAATTGTTACCAGCTGTAAAGATCACGAGTATGTTTTTTTCACACTGTAGTCCTAATCGCAAATGAAAATGCTAACTGAAACCAACAGGGTAACCCTCCTATTGCTGCAGGAGGCAATTTCTGTGTTTAATACCCTACTTCAAATCGGTTGCTATACAGTGCTAGAGCTATGATCTGTGTAATTCCCTGTTCTGTCTCCTCCACTTGCTATGAGTAGATGAGGATAGCAGCTTGTTTAAATGCACAGTTTCTAGATGTGTAATGATTTCAAGTTACTCTTTGTTCCCAGTTTGATCTAGCTAGGTAGACTTCTAGTTCCTTGTGTCTAAGTAGATGTAAAGGAGATGGTAGTATTGGAGGCTTTGCTGAAAAACAAAAATAAAACTAAAATGCTATATTAGGTGAATGTAACTTCATTAGACAAAGAAAATGCATTACTCATATAATTAGGCTTAAAGTAGTCCCTGTAAACCAGTGGTATCCAGTAAATCCTGCTTCTTCCCTGGGTTCCTTTCAAGCTTGAAAGGCTATGAATGTTCTTCCTACGTAATGATGCTTTCATAATTGAAATTAGCAAGAGCATGCCTGTCTTTCTACTTTTGCCAAGTAATGCTGTATTGTCTTTTTTCTATTTTCTTGGTCTCTCTGATCTTTCTTTTCAAAAATTATTGTCAGTGCTGTGGTAAGTATGGTGGCAGCTTTCTTCTAGAACCAGATGACATGGATATCTGAACCAGTAGGTATGCTTATGCTTTGTTTTCAAGCATCACCTTACTTGCTCTTTACTGTAGTTGCTTTTGATGAATCCAAGACATTGTGACTATCAGAACTGCGCAGTGATTTTATGTCCTATTTATTTCCATGAAGCAGAAAGACAGCAGCAAGCCTTATCACCTGAACTAAGCGCTCACGGTGCTCACCCCCTCCCCCAAGGGCTACACTCACTTTGTGTTAAGTAGTGTATTGATTACAAGATTACAGCACGTTGTATACAAAAAGTGCGTGGTCATGGACCTTCAGATTTCAATTGCCTGTTTATCTCTGGAAAATGCTGTATGTTCACAGAACTGCTTGGGGTGGTGTGGCATAGCTTAAGGGAAATGACTTGAGACTGAGAAGCAGATACATGCTCTTCTGTGGACTCTGCTCTTTTGTAGCCCCCTGTGCCTTAGTGTGTAACAGCAAAAAAGGAGGCATGGCTTTGCCTCTCTTATCACTGATGCACTGTGTGATGATGTTTTGTTCCTCCCTTTCCTTTTCCTCTAAAATCATGTTTTACAAATGATAGAGTAAAACCATTTCCTGTGCAGCTTGACAAAGCTGTGGAGCATCTTGTGTGTGGATCAGCACTGGCACAAGTATGCATAATCTGCAACAGGCTGTGGTCAGCTTCATCTCTAGTTACAATCTCATCTACTTGGCAGCTCGCTCTCTGGATGAGTTAAGTATGGCTGCCTCTCAGATGGTGTAATATTTTACACTACGGTGAATTAACATAACATCCCATTATTATTCTGAGAGTGCCTGCCTTGTATTCTTTAAAGTGTTCTGAGGTCTATCTGGCTGCAGCAGTGCATCTATTTTACTTTAAAACAATAATTTAATTCCATATTTTGTGAGTAACTTTAGACATTTTGGGTCAGTAATAACAATGCAATTCCTCGCTCTAGTTCTCAATTTGTAGCTAGTTGCTTATAGAATCATAGAATGGCTTGGGTTGAAAAGGACCACAGTGATCATCCAGTTTCAACCCCCTGCTATGTGCAGGGTCCTTGGGCAACCTGTTCCAGTGCCTCACCACCCTCTGGGTGAAAAACTTCCTCCTAATATCTAACCTAGACCTCCCCTGTCTCAGTTTAAAACCATTGCCCTTGTCCTATCACTATTCATCCTCATAAACAGCCGTTCCCCCTCCTGTTTATACTCTCCCTTCAAGTACTGGAAGGCCACAATGAGGTCTCCCCAGATCCTTCTCCAAGCTAAACAAGCCCAGTTCCGTCAACCTTTCCTCATAGGAGAGGTGTTCCAGCCCTCTGATCATCTT
>JAOWBP010002559.1:1573888-1591168 GCA_028571105.1 Tragopan temminckii
AATGCAGCCCAGAACACAGTTGGCCTTCTGGGCTGCAAGCGCACACTGCTGGCTCACGTCCAGCTTCTCGTCCACCAGGACCCCCAAGTCCTTCTCCGTGGGGCTGCTCTCAAGAGGTTCTTTGCCCAGTCTGTATAAACATGGGATTACCCCAGCCCAAGTACAACATCTTGCACTTGACCACATGGCCCCACTTCTCCAGCCTGTCCAGGTTCCTCTGGATGGCTTTCCTTTCTTCAATGTATGGACTGCACCGCTCAGCTTGGTGTCATCTGCAGACTTGCTGAGGGTGCCCTCGATGCCATTGTCTGTGTCATTAATGAAGATGTTGATGAGCACCGGTCACAAGACCGACCCCTGAGGGACACCGCTTGTGACTGGCCTGCACCCTGACACAGAACCATTGATCACAACCTTTTGGCTGCATCCAGCCAGCCAATTCCTAATCCATCCAACAGTCAATCCTTCAGATCCACACCTCTCCAATTTAGAGAGAAGGATGTGGTGAGGGACATGTGGTGAGGGACATGTGGCCACAGGCTTTGCAGAAGTTCAGGTAGATGACATTTACCGCCCTTCCCCTGTCTACCAAAGCCATCACCCCATCATAGTAGGCCACCAGATTGATCAGGCAGGATCTGCCCTTGGTGAAGCCATGCTGGCTGTCTTGAATCACCTCTTTGTCTCATATGTGCCTTAACAAAGCTTCGAAGAGGATCTGTTCCATGATCTTCCCAGGCACAGAGGTGAGGCTTACCAGCCTGTATTTCTCCGGGTCATCCTTTCTCCCTTTCTTAAAAATGGGAGTAGTATTTCCTTTTTTCTAGTCACCGGGGACTTCACTGGACAGCCATGATTTTTCAAATATGATGGAGAGTGGCTCAGCAACCACATCAGCCATCTCTCTCAGAACCCTAGGATGGATATCATCTGGCCCTATGGACTTGTATACATTCAGTTTCATGGAGGAGGAGGAGGTCTCGGACTTGTTCCACTGTTACAGTGGGACGGAATCCACTTCTCTCACCCACCCCTAGAGCTTCAAGGTCTTGGCAGACGTGGGGAGGAGCCTGACCACCAGTCAAGACAGGCAAAGCACTTATTGAGCAGCTAAGCTTTTTCTGTGTCTGAGGAAGTCAGTTCTCCGTCCTCATTTATCATAGGGGGAACACTCTCCTTGATCTGTCTCCTCCTCCCTGTGTACCTGTAGAATCCCTCCTTGTTATTTTTCACATCCCTCACCAAGTTCAGCTCTATTTGTGTCTTGGCCTTCCTAATCCTATCTCTACGCACACAGACAACAGCCCTGTATTCCTCCCAGGCTACACAACCCTGCTTCCACCTCCTGTACATTTTCCTCTTTTCCCTCAGCAGGTCCTTGCTCAGCCATGCTGGTCGTCTGCCTCCTCTGCTCAGTTTCTGCTGGGAGATTGAGAGCTCTTGCACTCTCAGAAGGGTGTTCCTGAAGAGCTGCCAGCTCTGTTCTGTTCCTGTGCCCTCAAGGACACTTTCCCAGGAGATCCCACCCAGCAGTTCCTTAAGCAACTGGAAGTTTGCTCTCCCGAAATTCAGGGTCCTGACTCTACTTTTTGCCAGGCCTGCATTCCTCGAGATCACAAACTCTCCCAGGGCACGATCACTGCACATAGAGCTGTGCTGTTAGTGAGAAACGTAGAATGGCAGACACTGAGAATTTCCTGGTGATTGGATGCACTTAAAGTATTCTCTTGATACTTGTACACTATCCATGTAAATAGTGCTTGGTCATACAGAGGTTGAGCACATCTAATTCAGGGGCTAGTATAGTCCTGTACTTGCCAGAAGACATTTTTATTTTGACTGGTTTATACTGGGGGGCGCTGATCTGTTACAGTCTCAGTAGGAAAGGCACTCAGACTCTGGAAAGTGTAATTTACAATGCTGTGTACTAGAGCTAATACCAAAATGAAGGAGAGAGTATAAGTGGTCTTGCATCCCTTTAGATAGTAGGAACCCTGAGCTGTGCAGCATCCAATGGGACTCTGACTGTAGTGCAGCACATCATGCAGACCTGTCTGTAAAAAGGGTTACTGCATTTTGGTCATTCAAGAAAACAGCTCTATTAATCATTCTTTCTATCAAAAGAAAGCATGATCCCATGAGAATTTCTTGCTATACTTCTAGATACAGACAAGGCCGTGCAGTGGTGTAATCATTGGTACCAGCTGGGAGCTGCTCCTCTCTTGCCCTTAGCCAGTGACATTTATCCCGCAGCCAAGGGATGCGCACAGCACATCCCAGCATGAAGGTCGTGTTTGGAGGAAGCCCGGCCCCTATTCTGCTCAGGTTAACTGTCACTTGGACCGCTAACTGCTCAGTGTACAGCAGGCTGCTCCGGATTATGGCAGAGACCATACCCGTTCTGTTCACAACACTGCAGAACAGGAAAGATAACCTACTGGTCAGATGCTGTCCATTGCTGCTCATCTTCCAAAAACCACAGTTTTGGTCTAGCTCAAGTGCTTGCTCTATCTTTTATAGAAATTTGGGATCCAAATGATGTCTGTAACTAGTTTACAAAATTGATTCCTAGTGAAATTAACGCCAGGGATTATTTAAAAAAAAAAAAAAAGTTACCTTTAGAATTTCATATATATTATGGAAGCAATACTTTTTAAAGGAAAGGCAAGAATGTCACCAGCTACTGATATACCAGAAGTAAAAACTTCATTAATGCATTTTATTAAGCAGAAGTATTCGAAGAATGTCCCAGTGTGGTGAATCTTAGCGTTACTGAGTTGCCACAGCTTGAATTGTGGAGAAAGAATTAATTGAATCCAAAGGAGCTCTTCGAACAAAGTCACCAAGAGAGTTGTGCATGTTTAAAATCCCGATGCTGCCTTACCCAAGCATTTCAGCTGTTCAGTTTATGCTTTCTCTTCTCTGTCTTGCCAAGCTCCTGCACAAAGGAGGTGCTGGAAAATATGAACTGGCAGCTATTTGGGCGGGCAGTACGCACTACAGGTCTCTCAGCTGTGCTGCAGGTCTCAGATTATCAGGTAACACAAATAGGCTGAACCATAAGGGTTCCTTCTGATTATGCTGATTTACCTGGATCTCAAAAAAGATCCAGGTTATTTTATTAGTATGAAGTATTGAAACAAATGGAATCCTTTTTCTTGTTCAAGGTGCTTAAGGATATTTACTTTTCAGGGACTCCACAAAGTAATTATTACTGAATTCTACAACTGTTCCAGAATTTAGAAAACTCAGAGAGAGAAATTAATCCTTAAAATCTTAAATGAGAGTGGGTTGTACTTCTTCTTTTCCCCACCTCCTGGAAAATGTGATTGTTTAAATGTCTGTTAATTAGAGTAGGAATGGTCTACATTAGATGAGTGCTTTCCTTCCCCTGGTGTCCTGGTGTAGTGGAGAGGTTGTTTCAAATTATTTACAATCTTAAATTGGTAAGATACTCCCAAATGTTTCACTGCATTTCTTTTCCTGTTGTTGTCTCGGAGTTAATGTAATTATTTCTCTCAGTTTCATGAGGTCACTGGGGCTGATGAATATCCTGAAAGAAATCTTTTAATCTCATGTGTAGCTAGTACTTATAACGTACTGAGCCCAACAGAGTTAAGTACTGACATTTAACTTCATATTTTAAATTGCTATCTTCTGCATTTCAAATACATGGGGTTAAATTTTTAGTAGTACTTAATGATTTTTATTTTTAACATTTTGCTTTGTGTTATTACATAGTAGTAGTTTAATATCCTTTTAAGCTGTTTTTTTGCCATTTAGACCATGTGGTTTTAAACTTACTCCAAAAATGCACCAGACCATGCACAGTGCTATTGAATCTGTTCTGTTTTCAAGAGATACGTGCAGCTTTGGATCCTGATTTGTTTGTTTTGTGAAGATTCTCTCTCTTCCTCCCTCCCTTGTCAGTCTGGTTCCTTTCACTCCTCTTGGGGAGCAGGAATCATAGGATTAAAACTAGGATATAAGGTTTCTTCTTTTTTTTTATTTCCTTCCATGATCACATCAGTCTTTATCCAGTTGCTAGATGTTTTGTCTTGGTGTGACTCTACTGCTAGCCAGCTTGTTAGGAAGTAGAATATAGATTTTTTATTTTTTTATTTTTTATGATGAGATTTTCAAAGCTTGCCTAGAGGGTTGGGGTGTCCAATTTGGAATGAATGATCTAATGGCAGCTTTAAAAATCCCACCTGTAGGTTTGAAGCTTTTAAACGAGTCTGAAGTTAAGAGTGCAGCCGTAATAAATGCGCAAATTGTGTGATATCTTCTTATGATTGGAAGGAGTGTTAAATAGCAGCTGGTTTATTGTCAAAAAGCGAAGGAAGATGCCAAAAGTAGACTTCAGTAAACTGATCCGCTTTCTATGTAACAGGGTCACAGGCAGTTACTTACAAATACTAAGGCACAGTGCAGCCCCACTGTCATGACAAGTTTTGTCTAGGAAGACATGCTGTATAAGTTGCTGGTGATAGTTAATCAGAAACGTTCAAATAACCCTGCAGCAAAAATGAAAGCAGGAAATGCAGATTTTATGTTTTCCAATGGAGTAAATGAAAAATGTTTTTTTAGTTCTTTTAAAGAGTTTCTAGTGGTAGAACATCAGCTATGAGAATAAAATTAAAGCAAGGCTCTTGCGTGCCAAAGCTTTTTTTTTTCTTTTTTTAATGATTCCAAGGGTATGGCAGGTGAATCCATTTAGCAAGTCTAATGACTGGAAAGTGGAATGTTTTTCAAATAGCGTGGATGAAACGATCTGTAGCCCATCGGCTACAGCTGGAATGATGTCATACGTGGTTATGCTTTAATTCTTCCTGCACTGCTAAAGGGGAGCGGGGTCTGTAATATCCGCAGACTGCCTCGCTGAATGCAAATCCTCATGCTGGAAATGGAGAGCCTTCTCTGTTTCAACATGACTAATGTTAATTTCTTTAGCAGAAAAAAAAATTTATATGTCTCTCTAATGCTAAATTACCATTTATTGTAAATGTGCCACATAAAGGAAGTAATAAGTCATTATTATTGACCTATTACTGTTCCTTCTATTTTACCTCTAATTAAATAAAAATGTGCGCTCGGAGTTAATATGCTTTTTGTTTGAATATTCTTTTATTAGTCCATAGCCTTCAGCAACTGGTGCTGATACTCCAGCACACTGCAGTAATCAAAAGTTCTAGTTGGATTTTGCTTAATCTGGGAGTTACATTTTTATCTTAGTTATCTCCTAGTCAGCTGGTGTTCCTAGTCACTTCTGGGCTCTTCAAGCACAAGGGTGTGAGTTTCATTCTGAGGAGAAACCGCCCTCCTGAGCAAATGATGCGAACTAGAATGCATTAGTGCTAAAAAAAGTGGAATTCTAAGATAGAAAAATATGTGAAAGAAATTATAAAAGAAAGCCAGAAATTTGCAGGATGTGGACAATGATACAATGCAACTGCTAGAGCAACTGAGTGATTGAGATAGTGAGGTAGGACGTGTGCTGGGCAGTGCTAGAAAAGAGTCTCACTTCCCTCTTCTCAAGACAATACATTTACAGAAAACTGCCACTAGGGTGGAAACTATCCCAAATACACTCAGGAGCTGATAGCATAATCCGAGAGCCTAGAGGCAAAGTGCCCTATCCTTATAGATGGCCAGTTGTGCTCATTCTTTCTCATGCTTTTTTCCTTTGGTCAGTATTCCTCTCTGCATAGCAGCACGAGGTTAGCAGGAGGAATTGCAGGAATTTCACTGTAGCTTTACACGCACCCTGGAGGCAAGGCACTTTCCTTGGAGCTGGGAAGCACGGACTTGAGCTTTGTTTGGCAAGGAAGGCATTGAGCCTGACCTCCTACACCCTAAGCTACGTGTGTCGTGGTGGGATGTGAAATGAAACAGACCAAAAAAAATCACCCCAAAACAAGAACAAAACACCAGAAACCCATATCAGATCTTATAGAGAGAAGTTGCAAAAGTCTGCCCTCAGGAGAAGGTCCAATACTCTGTGTGCTGGCAGTTGTCTGCCTGGCAGAATCAATGTACCAGCTTTGACATGCAAGATGTTCTGTGAGTTCATATTTTTCGGGACTTCAGTGTGCCGGTTGTTTTGAATGCCACTCTGAAATGCGGCGTTCCTCCATGTATCGCAGACATCACACTCTGAAATCTGAATTCCCTCGCTGGCATCAGAAGCCTAGCAGTAAAATGTCATTGCTTGTTCTTTATGGAGCCCTGCGTCTTGTATTGGACATACCTAATCCCAAGTGTAGGCAGAGTGGAAGGACATGTGTTACCTTATGTGCTCTGAGTGATCCTGCAGCAGTAATTCCCAGCAGGGTTACTCCACCCTGAATCAACTGAATGGTGATGGCAATTCTGTAACTATACTGGAGTGATATCTTTTGCCATGTCGCTCTTGACTAATTAAAATATGTTGATGTAAATGTAACGGTGGACCAAAATTATCATAGTATGATTTAAAAAAAATGCAGTTATTACTTGAGAGATGTTCAAGAGCTTAGCTAACTGAGGAGTGTAAGTCTCCTTAGACTGTCACGACTGTTGATAGCTATGTCAGTCCATGGCTGTTGCAGGAGGAGTAAGAAAACCTGTTGAACCACCTGTCATGCGTTTCTCCAGAAAAAATATCCATATGCAAGAACTGAAAAGTCTTCTGAAGTGCTGAATATATTTAAATTTATTTTTCTGGTGTAGTTCCCTTTGTCACCTCTCCCAAATGCTCCTGCAGCCTTTCTATTGCTTTCCCAATCTTCCTGTACTTGCTCAGCTCCTTTTTTTTGCCTCTTAACCATGCTGTGACCTCAATCTCTTCTCCCAGAGTTCAGCCTTTTCTTTCCACCAGTCCCCTGGTACCCTTCACTGCATGCTGTTGGTTTCATTTGCTTTTTTTAATCCCTTTTTTTTTTTTTTTTTTTCCGTGATGCCTTTCTTACCTGAACTCTGTGAGAGGTGCTTTGAGAAACACAAGTACCTGGGGCTGGGGCCAGACAGTAATGAAATAATGCATTTAAACTATTTGTCTACTTCCAAGGAAGAAAACATCCTTTCTGGCAGAAGTGACATTGCCCTGTTGTAAGAACTCTTTTAAAAGAAGAAAAAGAAAAGGGAAAAAAAGATGTATTTTTCCTAGAACTCCTAAATGGTCAATCTATTCAGCTCAAACTTTTAAATCTCTGTTGATTATTGTTACTCTTCAGCAGTGTTCCTTAATAGGATGGAGAAGAAAAAAATACAAAATATAATTTCTCTTTTAACATTCTTTTGTATAAGAGTTCTGATGTAGAAAATCAATACCTGCTATTCAAAAGAAAGCTATTGAAACAAATAATATTACTAGTGGACAGACTTGCAGGGCTGCTGGCTTTGATTATGGTCCTCCTGACACAGAACTGTGCCGATATTTAGAAAACCCAGGAAACGATTTTATGTGATTATGTTATGGAACAGTTTAAACAATGTAGTGTTTGGGATATATCTGAAACGGAGGTCCAGCACAGATGAAAATGTTTTTGTATGTGCTTTAAAAAGATTATATTAATGAGCAGATAGGTTGTGCATATCAAATGAAAGACAGCTACTGTCCCACAGGCACTTTATTTTGGTTGCTAATGGTTTAAATAAAAAACAACAACAGCAACAAAAAACCCTCCTTGTGAAAGTCTTGAGAGACATATACAATGCTTCGGCTTTTTAATTATCTTTTCAGATTTCTCTTACCCCATACTTGATCACAGGCATTTCCCTTGTTATATCTGGAACACAGATTACAGTCTTTCTTTGTCTGTGCCAGCTCATATAACTCACATTTTTATTACCTTGATCAATTGAAACATTTTATTAAAGGTCAAAAGAAAAGAAAAATTGTAAAATTAGAAATGGAAATGGATTTGATTAATGACTGAAAGCATAAATATGGAAGTAAATGATCCAATTTATTACCTTTTTCTGCTTAATAATTATCTTTGTCTTTGGTTCTAGTTCGGCATTTTATTCCAGCTGCTTTGACTGTACAACTGACTGTTCTTTTTCTATCTAATCATCTATAAACTTGGGAGAAATCTGCATTAACCTGTGCGTGTTTAAAATGGCTGCTATCAATGGCAGCATGAGACAGTCTTAAACTTGACCAGATGTCTTTTGATTTGCAAATTCAGTACTGAAACTGATTTTCACTCACAAATCTAATTTTCCTGTTATTTAAATTGAAATTCTAATCATTTATTATTATTGAAAGCCTATTTTACAAACTATGTATGTGTACTGGGATCGACTGTGTCTCTGCTGTGGATCAGCTGTATTCAGTGGTGCATCGTGACTCCAGTGTTGGCTGCACATGGTGGCTACAGGTGTTGGGACCTGTACTGGCAGCCACACCTGGTCTGAGCACACATCATCTTCTACTGCTCCTCCCAGAGGAGACAGAACTGTATGAGCACCAAGGGAACAGAACTGAAGAATGAATCTGATGATGAGGTGGCCGAGCCAATGGAGTTTTCTTGATGTCTGAATGTATTGCAGCACATCTGATTCACATTGCATACTTCATGTAGGTTATTTCACTCTGGTGCTGTAACTTCTGGGATCAGCAGTTGCAAAATGTGCAAATGAATATAACAGAGGAAAACAGAACTACTGTAGCTGAGCATTAGGGGTGTTCTCCCTGCTAATGCCTAGGTTCGGCAAAAATACTAGGCTCTTTATTACTTTTTAAGTATGTCAGTAGTCTTCAAGAAGTTCATATCAGTTAAATGTGAGTGCATGTGACTTGCTAAACTGCTGATATTGTTTTCTCTCATTAAAGCTACAGGGGGACCCTTGAGTCCCTTGGATGGAGAAAGGGTAGCCCTCTAAGCAGTCAGAAATGTAGGCATCAAGCAGGAACACTTGCAGTCTGTTCACAGTGCACTGCCTGAAGTGCAATTGGGTCATGTCAGAGACCGGGCAGAGGGCAGATGTAGAGGACATTTTATGCTTAGAGAGGGCAGCTGTGCTGCCAGTACAGATGGATGCTCCCCAGGAAGCTGATCTGACAAGGTTTCACTCCCTGTCATCACCCAGCTGAGGTTTGGAGGGACAAAACCCCAGCCATCCTCAGGACGGAGACTGAGATCTCTCTTTGTAGATCTCCAAGGCGCAGATCTCTCAGAAGTGGGTGTCTGTTGTTATACTCCCTACACAAATAAGGGAGCAGTACCTGAAGCATCAAATAAACAACTTGCTGATAAGAACTTCCTGGACTTTGAATTACACACAACAAATTGACAAGTACAGTAACATTAGTACTGACTGAAGACCAAAACAGACTGAAGTCTGTTATGAGGTGATGACGGTATTCAAAAGAACAGGGATTTTATTTATTTTTTTTCCCAGAGAAGTAGTAGTGGATTATTTATCTTTATTATTTTAGGAATCATGATATGCTATTTTGAATTCTATTAACTCGTGTTCCTTTTATAGTTCATATAAATATATCTGCACACAGTACTTCATCTCCTAGTGTGAAGTTTTTATCTTAGTGCCTACTGCTTATATCTTGCCCTGAATTAACATCTTTCTCGTAGGCTTTTGTTGATGATTACAGCATTATTTTCCCAACATAGCCATGCCTCCAGCAGTGACTCATGCTCCAGAGGTCATCTTTTGCTGCAGCAACAGCCCTGTTTATTCTCCCAAGCCTCTGAGCTGTGGCCTGTCCCAATGGCTAGGTGGTGGTGTTGCCTGGGGTGAAGTGGGGGAGAGCAATGTGTCCAGTGGGAAAGGAAAACTGTTGGAAGTTGCAGGATGAGTAGGAAGAGAAGACAGCGCTTACGAGGGTTGTTCCAGAAGAGCTAGGAATTACTGCACTGATTTTCTTCTTAAATACTGAATGTAAGATGCCCAGGGAACCCACTTTAGAATACTTACTGACAACCGGCACTTCATATGTTGAAAGCTGCATTTTCATTGAGGTCACTTTTGAAAGTGCTTCAATCACAAGCTGTATTCAAACTTTTGTAAATCAAACCCTATATCTCAAGTCAAATACTATCAGAAAAAAAAAGGAAGAAAAAAAAAAAGAGGAACTAGTGACCATCTGAAGGGGTAGACAAGTGATTTGAGTGATTTCTATAGCATTATATAGTTTCTGTGGCAGGTGATGAAGTTGTATAAGCTTTTCAGGATTTTTATCTTTGTTAGTGGATAAAGTGAGATTTCCTTTAGTTACAGTTTTTTTTCTTCTCCAAGTTATCCACCATGTTTCATGGAGGAAGCAAAGAGACTTGATAAAATGTCATTGTAGTCTGTTGTACGTGCATGGGAGCGAGTGGAGCTGTTCAGTCAGCCTTAGTCTGATGTGTCTCAGGTTTGGAATTCTTGATTTTTCCCAAACTCAATAATACAGTCGTAACTTAATGTTTTTTCTGTGTGTAATTGTACAACACTTCGAATATGCTAGTAGGCATTGGTTGAGAAGATTGGTGGATGCTAAACATATCAACAGGAAATTAATGGAGAGTATCTCAAGGGATTATTTTAGACACAAACAAGAAAAGACAGTTACTTTGAGCAGCAATCATATAATTCTTTTACATACAGCCACTCTTTGAGACATGTCTGATTCACTGGTAATTAAAATTATAAATAACTCTTGTTTGGCCTGAGTGATTACGTTCATGCTCCAGTGACCGCGGCCTATAAGTACTAAGGCATATAATTAGACCCTTTTTTGACCTTTCAATATCATGTTGACCATATCTAGGCTATAACAGATCCATAGCCCACATACTTGTTTAGGGCCAGATGGTGTTTTCATGCAAAATTAACGCAAGAGGTTGCTTCAAAGCTCCTTGTTCCATGTGCAGTGCAAGAATAGATTATTGAAGCAGGATCTGGCATGATATGATGAACTGTAACTGAACTTACTGAGGATGGGTATCTCGTGTATCACCTGCCTTTCTGTCCATGGTTCTCTGTGTCCTTCTACATTATTTAACTTGTAATTTTTAAAGAAAATTTTTCATTTAGAGTCAAATGTAAACTTTAATCTGACTGTAGCAATAATTCTTGTGTTTTACCAATAACAAGCTTTTACGTGTTTAGTTAATGATAATAACGGTCCTTCTAGAATAGCATGCCAAGGTACATAATTCAAGGGAAGCATACGCGTACTTTTTACATCCAAAGTAAGCATTACATTACCTAACTGCAAGAAGAATACAGGATTTTCAGTCCAGTGTTATTATACAGTGTGGCAGAATTTTACATATAAAACCCAATGACTAATTCCTTTTCCTGTAATTTTAGTTTGGACTATTTCCACTTCAAGCATTTTAGATTTTGAAGAAGGGTCACACTGAGGAAAATGACAAAAAACCACATAGTCACAAGTCTGTCAGACACTGCTGAGAATTTCCTCAAGTTAGAAGATGACAACAAAGATAAGCATCGTCTTGAAATAGCCTCATGGGCCCGAACTTTCAGAAAGTAGTTAATGTTCAGTGTAAGAAAATGGCACTTCTCGGTGCCAAGAATACAAATAATCGTTTTTGAAATTATGGACTGTGGCCATCGACCACAGTTACAAAGTTATAAAATTGAGAAGTGTGTATCAGCTCTACATCTTGACTGCAGCTGTTACTTCACCTTACCTATTGATGAATTAATAAAAAATAATGAAACAATCCTTAATATTCCATGCAATCTTTAAATATGTGTGTAGGAAGACAGAAGAGATGTGATTTTTATATATTCATTGGTTTGATGCTAACAAGTTGAGGAAATATTGGGCTAAACTGTACCTTCAGGCAGTGTTAGTATTGCTTTACTGAGAACTAATACTGCCAGTTGTGTCCAGACTCAGATGTAAGAGTTTCTGTAGTGCACAGTTTCCTTTCCGTGCTTTCTGTGAGACTTTGGAAATGAGGTCCAGCAGTAATTTTTTTCTGGCAGCCTCTCCATTTTTCCACATATTCATTTAAATGACTTAGATCCTCTTGTATGCAGTCCACAGCCAAAGTCTACACTCTGCACCTTGCTTCAGGTAATGGGCCCAAGATGTGTTTAGAATCCCAGATGGCAGGAGTTATTGAATTTACATACTTTGTGTATGAGGCACGCAAAAGTAACATAAAATAATCTCTGTTGATAACCTAAAGGAGTATATTAATTTCCAATTTTTGATTGCTTTTTATTCATTTTTAAATATGCCTTGTGGTGAACGTGTCTTTGGTTTTGATGTTTCATGCTCTCAGTTGTAGAAGGGGTTGTTGCTTTTTATTTGGTTGGGATTTGCCCTTCTAATCTGTTTAAGATAAAATACTACAGATTTCTTGTTCACCATGACAGATCTTTTCCCTTTATTTATTTCACGTACAAGTCAGGAGTCATGGTAGTAGCTGTAGTTAGAGTAGCTTTGTTGAAAACTTTGTTAAGTATCATCATTCTGTTTTCATAGAATCATAGAATCTCCAAGGTTGGGAAAGACCTCCAAGGTGACCCAGTCCAGCTGCCCACCTACCACCAATATTTCCCCACTAAACCATGTCCCTTAGTTACAGCACCTAAGCATTTATTGAATACTTCCAGGGACAGTGACTCAACCACCTCCCTGGGCAGCCCACTCCAGCACCTGACCACTCTTTCAGAGAAGAAATATTCCCTTATATCCAACCTGAACCTCACCCAGAGCAACTTGAGGCCGTTCCCTCTCGTCCTATTGCCAGTTATGTGGGAGAAAAGGCTGACCAGAACCACAGGGAAGTTTGCTCTCTGTAGTTGATTAATGGCATCTTTTTTTCCTGTACTTACTAAAAAGAGGTCCACTGCTTAGACAGATTTAGCACTTATATGCTATCAGCAAGAAAAGGCAACTGGTAGTAGAGCAGCAGAGAGATGACACTTTATATAACTGTATCTTCTACTTTGGAGCTTTCCCTTCTTAGGAAAGATGATAGGAAAAGGATGGATGCACAGCTGGATGGGGAAGGACCTCCTGTTGCCCAGTGGAAATCACCAGTTACCTGTGTGTGCCTAGGGAGCTATGGCACACTGAGAGCTGCGCTTCCAGGGGCTGGCTGGGGCCTGTGCTGCTCCAGAAAATGTCAAAGCAGTGAGTGCCCAGGAATTCACTCAGGGCTTGGGGTCCTGTTCTGCATGACGATGGATTTGATTGATTCCCTTTCTGTCACCTCTCGTGAGTTCTTGTGAACTCCCCAACTTCAGCTTTGAAATGGACATCTCCAGTTCATTACTTGGTTGGGAGGGATACAGGGAATGAATGCAGTTTGATCTAGTAGCCCAGGAAAATCTGAAACTCCTATTAGAAGAACTGAAATTAGTATAGAAAGTAATAGACAAAATAAATAAGGAGATTAATGATATCATTTTCTGAGATCCAGTTTGTTTGGTTGGTTATTTTTTTTACGTGGTGCAGAAAGTGCTTTAATTATCATGTGGTTTCTTTGATTCTGTTTTATCCAGTTGTACCTGTACTGTTGCTCAATTCTTAAAATACGAATATTTTCTTATTGTAAAAAGAGGTTAGAAACATACACTGTTCAAGTGAAGAATGCACACCTGCTGTGTTAAGACCTTGCCTTTTTTGTGATTACTTTTCCTAAAATAACCCCTCTTTTAAGGTGAGTGTACCAGGAGCATCTCATCTCCACTGATCGTATTTTAATTATTGACTATGAAATCCTGCTTTAAATGTGAATAATGTGTTTTGTTTTGTTTATTTGATTGCTTTTGTTTTGTTTTTGTTTTTCTGGAGTTAAATTCTTCTATTTGATTTTGTGTCTTTGTTTGCATGTTCTCATTTTGTAAGGCAGCTGTTTAGGCTTATGCAATGCAAGATAATGCAAACAAACACAGGAGGTTCAGTCAGCATTATGCTTTTGTTTTAGTCTGTACTTCCAAATGATAGGTTGCAATAAGTATTCAATTTTCTGATGAGGCTTAAAAGAACTTAGGCTCTCCAGTGTATCAGCATAGAACTCCTGTTTCACCATGATAAGAAAGTGTTTGCCTTTAGGGAAAAGGAAAATGATTGAACGCGTGTGTTTTACATTACTTGAACCATGATCATTTTACTGAAACAGGCCAAGACATTAACAAGGGTTTGGCCATGAGGGAATTAAGAGTCAGCCATGTATCTTGTATCCCAGGCTGAAGTTGCTTTTTTCTTTAAAAAAAAAAAAAAAAAAAAAGCTGGAATTAAATGCAGTAGGTTATATGCAGACACACATAGATAAGAGCATGTGTGTGTCCATCCACATACTCAGGTGGCCGATATATAGCATTTGTATGAAAAGCCCGGCATTATCACCGAGTGTTTGTAGTGGTGATCAAATAACAAAACGCATGCCAAGGAGAAAATACCGCTGTAGTGTTTACTTACTGGTCAGAAGTTACAAGGAACGTAGTTACACCAAGGTCAGTGTCATTATTCACGTAGATCTGAAAGTAAATGAAAGGTGTGTAAAATTCAGATGTAAAGCTGTGTCCAGAAGCATTGTAAGAGAATTGTTCAGAATTCCACATTTGCTCTTGTTGAGAAGACCGGGGAGCCACGTGGGTGGCAGCCCAGGTGATAACCTGAATGTTGTGCCAGTGTTGATGTTAGTCGGTCTGCTTCCTTTCTAACAGAAGCTGCACTGACATTGTCTTGAAGGGCATGATGTAAAGTGGCACTGGGCCACCAGCTTATATTTGGTAGGAAGAGATTTGCTGAAACACAAGCATCATTTGCAGCAGTAGTCCCTAACCTAGTTGCATTGTATACCAAAACAAACCAATGAATGGGGCATGGAGAAGAAAATCCTGGCATCTACCTACTAAAAATGAAATGGCACAATTCATGATGCTTTTTCATTTGGCGTTAGGCTAACTTTCAAACAGTGATATGGTAAAAAATAGGCTGAATTGAGTTCAGTGAACGGTCATCTCCTGTAGCTGGCAGGGCAATAGTGGTTTATTCCATGTTTAAAACTCTGGAAAGTGTGATCTAGTTGTTTAGAAGAGATGCTGCAAGCTGTCAGAGGTACAAGCATGCAGTCCTCCAGGGCACACCGTCAGCCCTCTGATGCTTGTGCCAGCTCCGAGTTCTTGGGCAGCTCTGCACTTAAGCCCTTAGCCAAGCCTGGTACTTGGTGCATACTGGTGAAACACGTGGGGATGGTGAGTTTTAAAAAGTGAGGTGTTGCAGTCTGCATGTTTGCACTCGTGAATAGCAAGGACCAAACCCCTCGCTTGTTTACGTCAGTCTGTGCTGGTACAGTACGTGTGTCTATTTCTGTCTTTCCTATATACTTTTTTCAGTTCTAATGATAGACCTTATGAAAACATAGCTCTTTCTATATAGCCAGAGATCAATGCTGAGCTACAGAATCAACTGCTGAGGCTCCAGGCAGGTTTCTGGGGATGGGCTTGGGCAGCTTCCACTGCCTGCTGTTCTCTCGGCACTGCCAGCGTTTCCTGGTGGGACGTGGCATCTCTGGGCCTCGTGGAGCATGTGGCACAAACCTGTGAAATCAAGATTTTCACCGCAACGTAAGCTGTCACCCAGGAAAGCGGTGTACAATGCATTTGTGAAATGTATGAAAAGAAGTCCAGGAATTCAGTTAATTAACCACATCAGTTTCTTAACGTGATCAATTTTAATTAAACTGAATTTTAATAGAGATCTGTGTAGTCTGTAGAGAGCAATTGCTAATTCTACAAAGCATGTGCTGCTTTTCACTTCAGATTTGCTCCCATCTAATTAATATGGATAGGGCATTAAGCCTTTTTGGACTCTGGTGGTTTTCATTTCATGACTATTAATGATTTTAATGAACTGGACTAATTCAGTAGTTTTCATTCTAGTGTTTCAGAGCTTTGTTCATCACAATTTTCAGGTTTATAATTGGTTTCCAGGTCTTAACAGTGGTCATTGATCAGCTTCAGCAGTTTCTTTTACGACCCAGTAGGAACATAAGAAAAGTTTTTAACCCTTTGCTAGCACAAGGGCACACCAAAACTGCCTCAGTATCCAGAGAAAGAAGACGTGATCTGGGAGTTCCTTGAACGTGCCAAATTGGGTCTGAAAGTGAGCTGTGTAGAATGTTGCCACTGTTGTGAGAAAGATTGCAAACAAATGCACAAGGTGAAATTCTGTCGATCTTCAAGTATAGTTATGGCATAGAGTTTACAAAACAGAGAGCCTGCTTCTGTGCTGTTCCTCATGGTAGATTTTATATCAATACTGAACTATTTTAAAGCATTGCTACACTAAATATGTGTATTTATCTGCTGTATAAATCTGCTACATGTGTTCCAAATGACTGTGAAAAGATGGAGGTTATTTATTCATAAAGTGCCAAGTGTATTCAAAACTTTGCATTAACATAACAACAGACCTCCGGTACCTTATGTATTTAGATTAGAATAAGTTCCTTTCGGACTGCACAAACCAGCACAAAGCATCTGTCTCTCAGTAGAGGTCTTCAGTGTGCTATTTATTATTACTAACAGTAGAAATTGTCTTTCAGTAGGATTCAACTCAACTGTTGAGAGAACAAAAAAACCAACAACGCATATATTAGGTATTTTCAATGGGCTTTGAGCAAGAAAGTTTGTACCTATAGGGCAAGCTTTATTCTTGCTGCTTCTTGCACTGCCTTCGTGGTCGTTCAGAACCACAGGAACGTGGATTCAGAGGAAGCAAACAGTATCAGATTTCATCTTTAAATTAATTGGTCATCCTGGACCCAGGAAGTTGAAAAAAAAATTGTGTTGATTTGTTTTAGATGTAGACACTTTCATTTACAAGCTGTGTAGAATGCTTTGTTGTTGCTACAGACAACATGCTGAAGCATGGAAATAAGAAGCAGCTACACGTGTCCTGGTGTCACGATGATGCTACTCTGTTTGCTGAAAATATTGATCACTGATTGATGCTGAGCATACAGTGTAGAAGGAGGTTAGCTCAACACTGCCTGGCTGCTGCTCGTGGCTATGGGAAGGCAGCATGGACTCGTCTCTGGGCTGCCTGTGCACACTGACTTCCTCTGAAGTGAGTCACGAGGAAGCTGTACTCTCCACATCTCTTGCTGAGTTACGTGCCAACCTTTTTTCCTCTCTTTGTCATAGATTGTACAGAATCACACAGAATCACAGAATGGCCCGGGTTGGAAGGGACCTCAAGGGTCACGAATTTCCAACCCCTCTGCCACATGCAGGGCCACCAACCTCCACATTTAATACCAGCCCAGGCTGCCCAGGGCCCCATCCAACCTGGCCTTG